>CAAKHB010006971.1:0-14640 GCA_901007665.1 Aeoliscus strigatus
AGAAATGAGTTGCACTTGGTGCAGATGGTTTGACGCCCATAGAGCCCTGAACTCAATATCCTCCTGTCAGTTTACGTGAAGAAACAGAAGAAACAGAGGTTGGACCGGACATGGGATGTGAAGCAAATCCTGTATGTCTGACAGGATGTATGATAATAGATGTTTTATGACATGTCACTGCAATACTGTTTGTGTTTAGGCACAAAAACATCGTTTTGGAAACATGGTTTTACCTCATAGAGGCACTTTTGTGAAAGCGGTGTCTATCAAAACATGTGACAGAGTGAAACCGGAGAGAAATGATTGTTCAGTTACTGCTGGCTGTTAAATCTAGTCTAATGTTTGTCGTCTTATCTGGTTGGAATGATCTTGGCCACAAGATAACCAGATAAAACAATGTCTAATGCCTGTATTTAGACCGGTGTTTCTGACAAGATGATCCAGAGCAAGAGAGTGTGAGTGAGAGAATGATGAAGTTAGAGGACTGGTCCAGGTGGGACTGTAGGCATTTCCTCATTGTCCTTGCTGTATCAAAGAATATATAAATTAACTGTTTAATATGCTGAAAGACACTTTTAAGGGATTAAAAAGCATTTTAAGGGAAAACATGGATTTGACAAAATTCAGTGTTGATAGATGTTATAAATATATATAAAAACAAACAACATCACAAATATTTTATGATTGTATATTTGTACAAGGTCAGCTCTTCAGTTACATGTTAATGCTGCTGGCGTTCCATTTCATGCACTTGGGTCTTCCCGCTTGCAAACATGACAGATTCTAACTACAGTTACATTTATGATGTAAGAGTCTCTCTCTCTCTCTCTCTCTGTCTCACACACACACACACACACACACACACACACACACACACACACACACACACACACACACACACACACACACCTGGACACGTTTCCTCTGCAGTCCAGCTTCACTCGATCCATATTTCAGCACCATATTAGGCAGCCATTTTTGCAAGTGGCATCTTGCCATCACGTTTGGTTTGGATAATTTAAGCTAATGTCAATGTCATTGTGTATTTCTCCAAGATTAATAAAGTATCTATCTATCTATCTATCTATCTATCTATCTATCTATCTATCTATCTATCTATCTATCTATCTATCTATCTATCTATCTATCTATCTATCTATCTATCTATCTATCTATCTATCTATATGTCTGTCTGTCTGTCTGTCTGTCTGTCTGTCTGTCTGTCTGTCTATTATTATCAGATGTGATTCTTTGTGAACTGCTCTCAGATGTTGTCTCTGCTGACCAATACACGTAGAGGCTGTATGTCACTTACAGAATAGCAGTTCATAAAACCAAATATATATGATATTTAGTTTCTGTGTGGTGCTGCTGTGCTCAGTGTGAACTGCTTTCCACTTTATTTGGCTCATTTTTTGCACTATAATTCCACCTTGTGCCCTAGTTGACTGTTGTCTGTTGTCTGCTTATTTTATGTCTCTCTTGTTCTTTCCCACTTAATGGTATGGTTAAATTGAGTTAATTTAGTTAGTATATTTATCCAGTTAGTTCTTAATTTGCATTGCACTATTTATATTACAGTTAGTACTAGTTTAATTTATGCACTATTTGTATTTTTTTGTACCGTTTTCACCGTGTGTTGAGAGTTTTGTAATGTCATCTGTGCTGTATATCACGCATATACAATATATTTGACAATAAAGTTGACTTTGACTTTGCTGCAGTGTAACATGAAGCACTGGGTCAGGTCAGAGACACAGAGAAGCAACATTGATTGCTTGAGAGCAAATTACGTTTATTCTGTCTTTTGCTCAGGTAATTGAACCATTAGCAGCAGAACAGAAGAACATGCTATGGTGCCTCCTCATCCTCCCTTTGTGCAAACTCCTGTCTGTGGTCTGTGCAGACTGACCTGTCTTTGCTACAGGCATGTTAAATTGTGTTGAGATCACAGTGTATTGTCTCTTCTTGGCCAAGAAACCGACTGAATGGGTCAAGAACAGAACAAAAGTCTGCTCTCTCATGTGTTTTATTTCAGAGGTTTATCTATTCAATAAATGACTTTTAAGGTAAAGACAAACAATAAAACCTCTGGCCGCTGTAACTCTGCCCTGTGTGTACCCAGGATTACGTGGGAAATGCAAATTAAAGTAAAATTAAAGTTGAACAGTATAAAGACCATGAATGAAAATGGCCTGACCAGCCAGATATAGTGAATTCTACTTTCATTCTTTCTTCAAATCATCCTCAATAACCATTAGAAATTTTGTTTTGCCAGGGCAAGTTGAATACGACAATAGATATCAGACTTTTCTAAACTCTCTGAGCCTAAATCTACCGTGGGAGTTAGAACTTAGTATGACAAGAGCCAGATATTTTTTAACTTGGTAAATGTTTTGGATTGATGATCAAGGCGGTGGAATCCAGTGCCGTGCCAAGATGCCAATCTGGGTTTGTGAAAAATGTAACTGGGTGTTACTTGTTCTTTGGCCTTAAACACCATTCTGCAGTTTGTCCAAAAGTTTTAAGCCATGGTTCATTATGTGATTTCCCTTTACACTCAGAGTCTGTGCTGGGATTAGCTCACAGCTATGTCACAGCTATCCTGTTCACATCCTGGAGTTTTGCCAGTTGATTTTCCCTGCGCGGCAAGTTAACATGGATTTCTTTCTGTAAGCGTGATCCATTTCACTCAGAGCGGCTCCATCACTGCTCGAGAGGGAACAATCTCAGAGTCTCTCCAGTCGCAGAGAGAAGCGTCAACTATCACATGCAATGTCTTCATACATTCAAAGTACACACGTGGCTGACAAACATGAGCTTGACTCAGTGATGAATCAGGACATGAACAAGATCCACAGCAAACATGTCAACAAGATATTACATGTTTCCGAAGTAACATGTTTTGAGTTGTGTTTTATTGTGTTTTCTTTGGCCCTGAACAGGAGCCCATCCTTGGGTTTAGATCTGCTTTCATAACCTCTGGTCGGGGGGGTGGGGGTCATGCCGTGATTTTGAATGTGCGTGTACGTACATCAACATGTACATGAACTTTCAGACGCACACCCACAAACAAACGCGCACATACTTGTGAGGCTCCTGGGAGCGTCGCAGCCTGCAGACATCGTGGTGCCTTGGTCACTGCAGCCACCCAAAAATGCCTGGGGACTTATCGATCTGTCCAAGACACAGTTTTCACATGCTCACACCCTGAACGCGGAATGTCACTGCCATGATTAAGATATCTGAGAAAAATATCCTCCCGAAACAGACCGTTCTTTTTAGAGCGGCTTTCAACTGTAACTCAAGCGACATGGTGGGTCTGGATGTGGGAAAACTGCTTTTTTAAAATCTGGCTCATAAGAATTTGCGTCTTTGCCTGATGATTGATGCCACCACGCATGGGTTCATACTCTTTATGGAAGCCCAGCTTAAGAATAGCAATTGTCTCTGAGATTCTACACAGCAGCAGTCTTTGTGCATCACCTCGTAAGACAGTAAATGTCAGATATCGTCGCACATTCCCATAGATCACGTTTAGTCCACGTCTGAACCTTTGACGGGCTTGGTGACACATCTTAAATGAAAACTGTAATGCGGTGGGAAAGACTTGAGCTGCAGAGAATTAGATGGTGGGAGGGAGGCTTTTAAAGTGAAGAAAACCATCATGATCAGGAGCTGGAGGAAACAACAATGAATAGATTCATGTCTTATAAGCCCATAAAAACTTATAAAAACCAGTGCAGATGTTTTAATGGGAGAAATTTCACTCAGACACAAGAGTTCCCACCAAAATGAACATGTTGTAGAGCAACCTCCTCTTTCACAAACAGCCGAGCGAGCACATTATCTTGTTTCATAATGTGTCTGGTGTGTTGTTTTTCAAATGAAAACCTGGAGAGTGAAATACCATTGTTAATGTTTTTTGTTCAAGAACATTCCTAACACACAATTGCAGCTCTCAAGGGTTTTTATCTTCCTTTGGCAGATGTACAATTTAGTGCCTGAAAGAAACCACTCTCTAACTGCTATCTAATTGCTCACAATAATATAATATTCAACTCCAATGTTGTCCTGGCAAGTTTCAAAAGAAGAATGAAAACACTTTCCAAATGTCCAGATCACTTTTCCTGTCCATCATTCCGCCTGCATCACATGCTGACGACTGTTTGTCCCGCACTGATATAGTCTGAGCTGCTGTCTGTGAGTTCACGTGGTTCACACCCATATCCTTCAGTGTAGGTTTTAGAGAGGCTGCCTCGGAGAAAACATCAACCCTCGAGCAGAGTGACATTTTTATTGATTCAGCATCACACGTTTCTTTATGTCCCCACATCCATCATTCGTGTGTGTGTGTGTGTGTGTGTATAAAAATATATGCACAAGAATGGTACTTGTTTTAATTCATGGAATGACGACTTCACATACAATTACGTCTGTTTCAGCATGAACATTACAGCACAGACTCACAGCACACACTGCTGCTCATAAATACCACAGGTGACCACATGTAACTTATTAGCATAATAGTAACACAACTTTAAAAAATACAAACAAAGACATTCAGTAAACATTTAGCAACAAGTCATGACATTCACTTTGGCCACGAGAAGAGTTCACATCAAAAAAGTTTAATACGTCGGGAGAAGCAGTCTTTGACAAGAGAATTTAATCACATTAACCGACATCAGCACATTCTCAGCAAACAGGGGCAAGAACTTCCTCATGCAAGTAAGAAAAAAATATTATTAAGGTACAAGTGACCTTTCGGGCTTGATTCAGTTCATAGAATATTTAATGAAAGTGACATACTGTGCTGCTTCAAGTCAGCAAGACACCTTAAATCCCAGAGAAACATTTTTGGGAGTTAAAAGTGACTTTTGTTCATTATTGGATCAGTGAGCACATCTAAGTTCACTACAATGATCGAGAATATAGAAGTAAGACTATTTGACACACACAATTAATTGTATCCATTATATGCCACTTGCCACTGTCATGAATCCCATAAGACTTTTACCTTGCTAAAATGAAAAACAAAACTTTTTTGACTCAGCAAACATAGACGTACGATGACACCGTATTTACGTCCGTCACATCAGTGCAGACCATACCTGGAGATTCAGTGCATAACAAAGTTCACAGCTTTGATGGCATCAGCTGACCAGAAGGTCACTGACACGGATTGTGACTGGTGGAGAACGCTAGCCTGCCCTTCCACCTTTGGTAGCAGCATGTAGGAAAATGTGACCTGACTGGAGAAACGCCTCTATTAGTATCAGTAATGGGTTATGAATGTTCATCCTAACCATAAAAAATTAATAGAAGTGTTAAGTATATATGACTAATTTCAAATTTCAACGTGCAACCTTGAAACTTTGCACTACTTTGTAATCGACTTATCTCTTCACTGTTGTTTTAAGGGAGGAGTTATCTGATTTCGCAGCTCAGCAGCAGAGATAATGGATTTATTTGTGTTTACCGGGTTGGGCTCGGTCACACGGAAACATTTCCTGGAGACTGCTCACTAAGAAAAGGAGAGTGGCTGCAACAGCTGAGATGGCACTCAGCGGATGTTGAAGGTTCAAGACTGTTCTTCTTGTCTCTTTTCACTGGTCTGAGGGCTCTTCGCCACATCTCAGCCTGGAACTTTGTTATGTCTTTGCCGTTTCAACACCCTGGTTTTTATTGTGCGTGGTTCACGCACACACACACACACACACACACACACACACACTGTAAACACTTTACATTCGGATACCAAGCAACCACAAACATTCATAAACAAACAGCCTGCGCATTAATAGGGACAGCTGTTAATTTTGCTACTGGCAGAATGGAAAGTCTCTGACGATCATGTAACGTACCAGAGCAGTTTACATTCTTCTCATAAATGAACCAACGGACTGACTTCAAGATACGACTAGTTTGGCTTTTGGATTTTTTTTCATGTGACTAAGAGAGGATAGTCCCAGGAGTTTGTCAGCGTGCACCAGTGAAACACAGATAAGTGTAAGCGTTGGTATCTGTGTTACTATCTGCCGTCAGCAGAAACCCCCATGCAGACCACAAACCCGACAGCAGGGCCTCACGGCGGAGCTGAGCACTGAGAGCGTGAGAGAAACACCACTGGTCACACCTGTTGGTCATCATCTTTGACGCCAGACAATCTACAGATGAAAACTGAATGAAGGCAGATTTTAATCTTCGGAATGTTTTTCTTTTTTTTTTTTTTGGAACAAAGTGTGAGACTAATCTAACCATGCCTTCAACATTTACTTTGAAATCTGAACGCAGCTCAAAGTCTTTAACAGAACAGATGAACTGCTGAGATATTGCATTGGGCAGTGAAAGGACAGACATAATGAAAATAACATACTGAGGTAGATAAGAATTAGCATAATAAATGTAACATCAAATAAAAAGTGACCTGCCGACAGTATTTTTCACTGATGTAGGGGAAAAGAAATTATGGAAGTCCATGTCTGCCAGTGTGATGACAAAAAAGTGCAGCAAGAAACTAAAATAATTGAAATTGAAAATAAAATCATGATGTGGTGATGGTGGTGAATTAATAAAAATAACATGCTGGGATTCTGGATTTCATTTCATTTCCTGAAATATTTAAGGAACACAACCTAATGTCTATTATTACTGAATTAGTGTTTTTAGAAGGTTGGTTGTTATTTTTTTGTTAAAATATTATGTCAAGTTTCTCATGACTGGATGTTGATTGTGATTTTCTCATCACAGAGGCAGGAATGGGCTTTACTAGTGCTGCGTTCCTCAGTTGACCCTGATAATTACAGTTTTGTCACTGTCCCAGTCAGTGTGAACGGCCTTACCTGCCACAGTCACTTGGAAATAGTTCATGATGACGTGATGTAAACATTTACGCTTTACCCTCTTGACAACTTCAACCTTCAAAGCACAGATGTCACAGTTGGTAGGACTTTGCTGCAGTTCCCATTTGGGTCGACCGTTTGGTCCGAAACACCGCAGACCTCGGCTCCTTTGCCCAAACATCCCTCGTTGGCTTCACTGTCCTCTGAGTTGCCTTTACACTTCCCCTGCTGCTCGCTCTGCCAACTGTGACGACTGTAGATGTATCCATTCACAAGTCCGGGGTTGTTTCCCTTCATACAGAGGATTTCCTTGAAGGCGTATCTGAACTCAGGACTCCGGCAGTAAATGAGTGGATTGAAAGCAGAGTTTGCGTAACCTATCCAGTTGAGAATCCTGAAGGTTAGGTCTATGCCCTCCACCTTCCATATGGCCACCACCACATTTAGCAGAAAGAAAGGTAGCCAGGACAGAGTGAAGATCCCCATGATTATGCCTAAAGTCTTAAGGGCTTTGTGTTCCCTGAGGCAAAACTTAACCCTCTTATGGCCACGCCCATTGTTGGCCTCCAGAGATTGGGGGTTGCTGTTGTCGCTGTTGTGAAAACGTCCAACACTTTGGTCTATCTTCTTCAGCTGGCGCTTGGCCTCCTGGAAAACGCGGCTGTAGACAAAAACCATGATGACCAAAGGTATGTAGAAGGAGATGATCGAGGAGGTGATAGCGTAGGCCATGTTGGTGTTGAAGTCGCAGCAGCTGCTGTCCTCAATGCACTCTTTAGCTTCCTTATCATCAGAGATCCACCACTTCATGTGGATGGGCAGGAAAGATATCAAGGCTGCAATCACCCATACGAGCACAACAACAATACGCGCCTTGCACTTTGTCAGCATGGACTGGTAGCGGAAGGGTGAAGTGATGGCCAAATAACGGTCAATTGCAATGACACACAAGGTCTCAATGCTTGCAGTCACACAGAGCACGTCAGTGGCGGTCCAGAAGTCGCACCAGAAGCTACCAAAGTGCCAGGTCTTGAAGATGATGTAACATGCACCGAAGGGAACTACAATGAGGCCCATTACCAGGTCAGCACAAGCCAGAGATGTGATGAAACAGTTGGTGACATTTTGGAGACGCTGGAAGCGGGAAATCGCTGTTATGACAAGGATGTTGCCGAAGACAATACACAAGATGAGTAAGGACATGATCATGCCCAGCAGGATCATTGTGGCCTCAGTGTAGCCCCCCTCGTTCTCCGAGGGGTTTGAAGAGGAGTTGATCATCTCTGCACTCACACTGAGGTATACCGGCGGGGTTGTACTTCCCATCTGCCGAGAGAATATGTGGACAAAATCATACTGACATGAAGCTCACAATTTAAAACTAAAAGTAGCCTGATAAAAAGAGGATAGTGAAATGTTGAAATTGAAAATAACTTGCACAATGTGCAGAGATGGAAAACAAACCCTTTGACACAAAGCAAACACATTCTTTCCTGATGGTTCAGCAAGCACAGCTAAAGGAAACATTACACAAATTAGTCAAGAATCATACATACAAACCTCCACAGGTAGTCGTCGTGTTTCTTTCCTTCCACACAAAGAAGAAACTTCTCTGCTCAGGCTGTTCCACCGAGCAGCCAGCGTCACATGTCTGCTTTTTCACTCTCTTTTTCTCATTCTTCATGTGTCTCACTCACGCTGTCCCTCAGTTCAGCCGTTCCCTCTCATGTGTCTCCCAGGCTATTTGTCTGAGCCCTTATAACGTGCAGTGATGACATCATGGTCAGTGCTCAGCCAATCAGACGACCAGCTTGCGGAGGGTGCAGAGAGGCTCTGATAGTTTGAACACATTGTGCCTGCGGCCGTTACCGCACAGCTGCAGGAGAGAAAAGATTCCAAATTCAATTTTAATTGTTTTAAATCTACTATTTTACATGAAACAGCATTCTGTAGCTTATTTCTAAATAAACTTAGTGATTCTAGATTTATAGGTTTATACACTGGAGGACTAAGGAGGTTATGGACATTCTTGCTGATGAGAAACAGCGCAGAGTTTGACTCAAAAAACTGATGTAGAAAATAATAGATGAGATGCGGTAGTGGAGCATAATGTGTTCATGTTCTGTCCTTTAAAATGTTCTATACACAAAATTGCATGCTGCTAAAAGGGGGGCACTGTTGCCTCATAGCAAGAAGGTCTCTTACTATGTGGAGTTTGCATGGGTTGTGTCTAGGTACTTCTGCTCCCCCCTACCTCCAACAGCATGCTGAGGTTAACTGGTCACTCTAAAATTGCCTGTTAGGTGTGAATGTGAGTGTGAATGGTTGTCTGTCATTCATCATCCTGTGATGAGCTTAGACTCGTCCATCAATCAATCAGTCAGTCAATTAGTTTTTATTTATATAGCGCCAAATCACAACAAATGTTATTTCATGACACAAATAGAGCAGGTCTAGACCAGACTGTGTAGTTACAGAGACCCAACAGAACCCCCAGGACCAAACACTTGGCGACAGTGGCACGGAAAAACTCCCCTTTAACGGGAAGAAACCTTGGACAGAACTTGGCTCTATGTGGGCGGCCATCTGCCGGACCGGTTCGGTTGAGAGGGATAGATAGAGAGAGAGAGATGAACAGACAGGCAGGCGGACTTAGACTTGTGATTCTAATAATAAGATGTAATCTAGAAATAATACGAGTATTAATACAGGTTCTGAAAAATCATAAATAAAAAATAAAATATCACGAGCAATACTACTGCAGAGATGGAAGAACATCCATCCAACTGCTAAAATGATGAAAAAAAGGACATTCTCTTATTTCTATAAGAGAAGAGGCTATATACATGAGACTGTACCAGCACAAACATCTCACACGCTTTTCTGCCTGAAATAATGCTGAAAGTGAGTTTGCATCTGTAGATCACACACAAAAAGTGAGACTTGGTGTCCAAAGGGTTTCATATCTCATCATCTAACACAGGTGCTGGTTTAGATTTTCATGTGGGTACTGTATAAATATTGGAGCTGAACAAACAGCGAGGTTTTTTAAACTCCCACCAGGTACAGATGAAACATAGAGAGGACTGAGAGCAGATGTGATGTGATACTGTGTCAGCATCATGTCTCTGCAATACATAAAGACAAGACAGCACAATAAGACTCCAATCTCATCACAAATTGAACAAACATTTAATAGATGGAGAAATATGCACTCAATATTAACTGATTACTTCGTGGTTTTATGCAGTGTGGCAACGTCCATCATGTGCAAACACTATAGAATTCCTGTCCGATCACATGATCAATGCTTGACCTTCTGTCAGTGAAGGTGCCACAGACAGCCTCTGGTGAATTTGATTTCTTATCATCTTTCATGGCTTGATTTGTCGTAATTAAGAATTGAGTTTAATTTATTCAGACACTGAGCAGAGTACCTGACTATGAAATGTTTTTTTGCATGACAACCACATTTTCTGGATTCTCTGATACTTTGTCATCTTGCACACTTTGGTGTGAGAACTGATTTTTAACATAGACTGTCTAAGACAGGGGTGTCCAAACCGGTCCTCGAGGGCCGCATATCCTGCAGGTTTTCCATGTCACCCTGCTCCTACACACCTGACTCAAATCAGCAGCTCGTTGTCGGCCTCTGTAGAACTTCAGAGACTGATTCAGGTGAGGTAGGAGCAGGGTGACATGGAAAACCTGCAGGATATGCGGCCCTCGAGGACCGGTTTGGACACCCCTGGTCTAAGAAATGTAGACGGAGCCATACACTATTACCACATGTTCTCCTGTGAAAGCCATCTTGTTTTTGGGAAGATGAAGCACATTTGGACAAAACAGTGAGCTGCCAGTGTGTTCATCTTCATTCAGCCCATGTGTGTTGACGCTCCAAGTTTGAACTTTCACCTCAAATTCAACATGTGATTTTATTGATCGGTTTGTCTTATCTCTTGCTCAACATACAGTGGAGGACAAACCCACTTGTTCAGGTGCAATAATGATAAGGCTGAAGCAGTCGAAAATGGGCACTTACAATTTATTCTCTTTTAGAGAATACACATGTCTACATATGGAATAAATCTGTGTCCCAGTATAATTCCTGAATTTGTTTGCAGATTCTGTTTGACTCAAATGTTGAATGAACTCTGGGCGGGCAATTCCATGAATGTCAGTGTAGTTCCTTCTCAGTGTCCTGTTTTGGAAAGTGAGAGTCTGCATGTCCGATTAATCGCAACCGGTTTCCTCAGCCTGTGACATCTGTCTTCCTGTATCCTGTCACTCCCAGGCGCCACCACTTCACTTCTGGATAACCCTGGAAAGTTTGGGTCCTGGCTCTTGTTACATGGCTCTGTTTGGTGACTGTCAAAGTAGATCCTCCATTCTGCACACCTTTATTTAATCTTCATAAAAAGTTATGATGTTATCCCTATGACCCCGACTACCCCACTCCACACACACACACACACACTCACACACGCATGTGCACACACACTAATTATGTAGTTTTCCTGTAATACACCATGGAACAATACCTACCGGCATTATTTCTCCAGGACCCACTTTCAGGAGTATGAAAGGAAACGAGTGCACTTAAAAGTCATTTAAATGTTAACAATGACAACAATTGTTAGCGTAGCTCCAAACACATGCAGCTAGCTTGCTTGGTACCAGTAGTTGGAAATACGCTACTTCCCCAGTCAGCATTACTTTATCAAAGCTGAATGAGGGCAAATAGTCTATACAGAAAACTGTCTGCACACTGTAAAAGACGAAAAAATGAAACATATTTAAGGTGAAGCTCAGCATGATAAAACAGTGTTAAATGACATTGTATCATGTTGATCGACCAATCATCTGATCTATTTAATCTCTGAGCCCATCATTTTCTTAATGAATTAGTTGCAACAGCGACATTCCTCCTGGGATTAATCCTCAGTATAAACCAATAATGTGCTCGCTGGTTAAAGCCCCTGGGGGACTGAGTCGAAACAATTTAGTGAATGACCATCAGGGAGCAGGAAATCTACAGTGTTTGCAACTGGCCTTGTTTGAGTGGACAACATAAAAGGTGGAAAACTGAGGAATTCTGATGTAGAGAAACAGCCGAACAAAGGAGATTGCTAATACTTCAACGGGTCAGACCACAAGAGACACACACTTATCATCTTTGGTCACTTAGTTTGCGTTAGTGTTCCTTTGGTCTGTGGGTGAGTTCACATGAACAAATGATAAATTTGTTGTTGTTGGAAATAGGATAGGACACACTATGTAAACATTCTGAGAATCATTTGACAAAAATGCACTGCACTGTTCTAAGACATTAGAAAAATGAGAATTGGACAGTCAGGCGTGTTTGGATGCCAGAGACAGTGAATCTTTACATTATGTGCATGGCTGTAACTAGCTATGAGGTACCCGAAATGAGGACAATCAGGTGTTTCTTTAAAAAAAAAAAAAAATTAAACAAGTTGTGTTTCCGCACGTGAGGTCACGTAACTTAAGTCACGCCACAGTGCGTCACGCCGCGTACAACGTCAGGATCAACAAGGAAAGGTACTCAGGCAATGAGACACAGGAGCACACATGAGGATCCATCTGGTAATACTGTCAAGATATGCCTTTGTAAATAAAAATTGGTTCTCTGGTTAAAATTGAGATGAAAGAAAGCAGTATTATTTGTACAATTTGCATTAACTGATCATCTGTCTGTCTGTCTGTCCTTTTTTTGTACTTTCAGTGAGTTGAACCTTCTGGAGACAGGACAGAAAAAACTCAGTCAACAACATTAATTGTTTGTGTATTTTTGTAATTACACACTTAAAAACATTTATTTATTTTACTTTTTATTCATAAATAAGTGCTCAAAACCTGATTACGGCCCTGATTATGAGTTACGAGGAACCTCTCTGTACCGTCTCTCTCCGTCTAGAAATCAAAACAAATTAGTGCCATTCTGTCTTATTGATCGGGTCACACAAAGGGGAAACCTAACAAATGGTATCAGACATATCATGAGACACACTTGAGAATGTTGAAGTTGAATGTTGAGGTTGACCTACAGGAATGTCTCGTAAGCCAGAATCTCTCATCGCTGGCCAGTGATTCTGTTCTATCCTGCTGACATGAAGCAGAATTTACCCCATGAACAAATATGTCAAAGACAAATGAAATGAACAGCATATTTCCCCTGTGAGTGACTACAGGCGACACAGTGGTGAGGTGGTTAGCACCGTTGCCTCACCGGTCCCTTTGTTCGCTTCCTAACCGGGGATCTTTCTATGTGGAGCTTGCACGCTGTCTGTGTGGGTTCTCTCCGGGTACTCCGGCTTCCTCCTACCTCCAAAAGCATGCTGAGGTTAATTGGTCACTCTAAATTGTCCTTAGGTGTGAGTGGTTGTCTGTCTTTCATGTGGCCCTGTGATGAGCTGGCGACAGCTGGGATAGGCTCCAGCACACCGGCAGAAAATGAATGAATGAATGAATGAATGAGTGACTACAAATATACCAGTTTAAGCCTGTATAGTATGTTAATACTAAAAGTAAACAAAGTTTTTCAGAAAGTTCAAGAAATGCTTTTGTTTTTAAAAATGTATTATTTATAATGTAAGGCTTTGGCTGTTGTCATATTGCTCCTGGCAGCAGTGGATGTCAGCAGAGGGCTGCACAGTAAATAGAAATATAAATAAATGAACAGCTATCATTGTCTCCCTCACAGATGGACCATGGACCATTTATATGTCCATGACAGAGTTAGTGTTCATAGAATGGAAGTATGACAGCAGAAATTTAATTTTTACCTCTCTCCTCCAGCCCCATGGCCACACACACCAGAATGAATCTTTTTTGGGATGTTTTTTTTGGTATGTTTTTTCCTCTAAGCTCTTGTGCTTATTTTTCAGCTGTGTATTTTGTTGGTGAATGAACTAGAGTCTTAAGATCAGCGCAGACATGAAGTGGTAATTTACTTTGCATGTACTTGCATTTGTGGTGTGTGTGGATGCTGGATCTGACATAGTGGCGTTTGTATGTGCGGGGCCCACAGTCAGTGATGGAGATGCTGTGTCACGATTATAGTACAAGTTCATAGGTCACGGTCTTATTTTTAAAGTGTAATTCTACCTGTGCATGCAGGTGTCTGTATGTGCGTGTGCATGCATCGGGATGGAGCTCCACTGTGCTTGATCCAGAGCGTAGAGGAGAAATGCCGACCACATGGAGATTGGGGTGCTGATGGGGTGGTGAGCCCCCCTTTATATATTGGTAGGGGAAACATCCAACATGAGATAATTATGTATAAACATACAGTATCATATACATGGCAGAAAATATGAAAAAAACATGTACAAGAGAATATTGATAATAAAAGAACCATTATTAACTGTGCGTTTGTGACATCATATGTAGATATACTGTCGATAGATAATTTTATTTTATAGATTGTTTTAAATTGTGGAAAAACCTCCTCAATATTCGGCCAAAAGATTTCCAGAAGTGTTTAAATGTGTATAACTGAGGGACATGGGATGGAGGCTGCCGCACACACTCCTTTGTCCTTCCTAGCTAAGCAGTGATTCATGTGTGAATGAACAAGGCCTGAAATGACTCTACCACTTATGGCCCCTGTCCTGTCAATCCTGTTCCTGTCACGAGTGTCAAGCCACCCGCCACGTTATGTTCATGTCTGCCCTGTTTCCTGTTTTATTTTGAAACTCATTGTCTGTTGTCATTTTTGTCACCTTGTCCTTCCTGCTTTGATTGTTTGATTTGTTTCACCTGTCCCCGCTCA
>CAAKHB010006971.1:18777-32387 GCA_901007665.1 Aeoliscus strigatus
TCCATCATCTTCCGCTTATCCGGGGCCAGGTCACGGGGGCAGCAGCCCAAGCAGGGACACCCAGACTTCCCTCTCCCCAGCCACCTCCTCTAGCTCTTCCGGGGGGACCCCAAAGCGTTCCCAAGCCAGCCGAGCGACATAGTCGCTCCATTGTGTCCTGGGTCTTCCCCGGTGTCTCCTCCCGGTGGGGCATGCCTGGAACACCTCCCTCGGGAGGCGTCCAGGGGGCATCCGATACAGATGCCCGAGCCACCTCAGCTGGCTCCTCTCGATGTGGAGGAGCAGCGGCTCTACTCCGAGCTCCTCCCGGGTGACAGAGCTCCTCACCCTATCTCTAAGGGAGCGCCCCACCACCCTGTGGAGGAAACTCATTTCAGCCGCTTGTATCCGAGATCTTATTCTTTCGGTCATGATCCTCATGACCATAGGTGAGGGTAGGAACGTAGATTGACCGGTAGATCGAGAGCTTCGCCTTTCGGCTCAGCTCCTTCTTCACCACGACGGACCGGTACAGAGACCGCATTACTGCGGCCGCTGCACCGATCCGCCTGTCAATCTCACGCTCCCTTCTTCCCTCACTCGTGAACAAGACCCCAAGATACTTAAACTCCTCCACTTGAGGCAAGGACTCTCCTCCAACCCGGAGGGGGCAGGCCACCTTTTTCCGGTCGAGAACCATGGCCTCGGACTTGGAGGTGCTGATTCTCATCCCAACTGCTTCACACTCGGCTGCGAACCGCCCCAGTGCATGCTGAAGGTCCTGACTTGAAGGAGCCAACAGGACAACATCATCCGCAAAAAGCAGAGATGAAATCCGGTGGCTCCCGAACAGGACCCCCTCTGGTCCCTGGCTGCGCCTAGAAATTCTGTCCATAAAAATAATGAACAGAACCGGTGAAGACCGGAAAACCGGAACGAAAAATGTAAATTGGAAAAAAAATAAATTAAATGGTTCCATTCCATTTAACTTCACCAATATTAGATGAATGTGAACATCACAGTTCTCGTGTCTCATGGTGGGGGGCAGTAAGTGAGTGACAGCAGCTACAATCTACAGTCATTGAGTCAAGTGCAGCAACCATTTATTTTTACTTTCCAAATGGAGGTTTACAGATCATAACAGTGGAAGAGGGACAGGGAGACCAACGATCTCCATGGCGACAGAGAAACTTTAAAAACTGAAGGACGATAAGTAACATTTCTACAAACAAGTTTGGATGCTTTTGTTACAGAAGGAGCGACTTGATTTACAAGTAAAAGTCTGACCAAAATAACTTCTTTGTTTTTGAAATTAAATGCAACTGTAGGTTCATGTGTTTGTAAATGAGGTCATGACATGAACGTCCCCACACGTCACTGACTTCAACTCAACTTCAGTTTCAGTTTTGATGGTGTGTGTGTGTGTTTTCTCGCCCTATAAAGGGTTAATACCGTGTGAAGTAATGTATGGAGCAGATGATCATCCAACATATACAATAAGCAGCATCATTACACATAGTTATGTAACTGAAAGGGGTTGTAGGCACAGTGTGTGTGTGTGTGTGTGTGTTAAATTCACACTCGTACCATCAGCAGCAGCTTTGTGATGCTCACACCATCTGTGACCTGCCGTCTCCCTGGCAGCAGCAGCAGCAGCAGCAGCAGCAGCAGCAGCAGCAGCAGCAGCAGCATCATCACCACATTCCTGCAGCGGATCAGGGTCACATCACTCATCCATTAGCCGGCTCATTCGGTGCTCAGCTCAACCCCTCCCTTCTTTTCACACTGCCGACGTCACCGCATCAAATACGGACGGATCCGGCTGCAAATCCTCCAGTTGCGCTCCGAGCAGCTGGCTGAGCGCATCCGGTGCCACATGAAGGGGTGTACCGGGACGCATATGAATCCGCGCTGCACAGCTTCTGCCTGATTTATTTTGTGTTTGTTATTATTATTATTATTTTATACTTTTTTCCCATCCACTTATGATATACCAAGAGGACAGTTTTTTTGTTTTTACGTTTTTCCCTTTTCCATCTTGATGTAGAATAAAACAAGGTAAGACAACTTTTTTGTGCGTGGTTTTCCAGAGGGTGCGCAAGAGAAGCTCCAACCTGTGAATGAATTTGTTCACAACCCCCCCAAAAAACTTCAACTTGAGCTGTGACAGCCTGACATGAACTCGGCCGTGCTCATTAAGGGCTTTTTCCGTGTTTCCGTGCGCACCAGCCTCCTGCTCTCCATCCATCCTGCCTCTCTTCTGTCCGCTTTCACGCACAGATCTTCCTCCGAGCACAGACACCTCTTTGTCCAGCCGCGTTCAGTCATGCGTGCATTCGCGCACAGTCGTCTTTGTCAAGCTTTTGTATCTTTAAAGACTCTCACCCCTCTGGTGCCTGATGTTGAAATGTGTGAAAACTGCGTTCCATGCCTGGTCATTAGTCCCAACTGGTCTCTGGACAATGTGCCATTGTGCGTCTACACGACAGAAACGACAAGAACTTTAAAATATAATTCAAAGAGAAGAGACTGCGACACCAAATTAATCCTACATCTTAAAAATGTCACGCAGGGGATCAATTCGAATGGGATGAGGAACGAGAGGACTGTGTAGACAGAAGATGGGTCAGGGAACGTCCCTGGCGGCGGCATTGCATTTATTTGTAACTTGAACTTGGACAAAGTCCGAGGTTACAATGGTCTTTGCCGCTAAAACCCCCCAGAGATGAGTAGTCTGTTGATTCTTTTAGTTTCTGTTCTTCCCCCCGTTCTGTCACGTGCAAGAAATCGACTCTTGCTCCGACTCGGTGGTTGGAACAAATCTGTAAATCAAATCGTGAATGAATGCGCTTCATGAGGTACTTCACCTATTGTTGATGGTTTTACCCTCCTCACCGCTGCATGTGGTTCCATTAAGAGCAGAATTTAAACATGCTGCAGGAGTCTGTGAATATTTCATGCAGATGTATTAGACAACGAACATATGTGTTTCTGTTAGAAGACAAAATGACTGAAATGTGTTTGTCTGCAAACAGAAATAGCTGGTACATATTCCTGAGGAAAAGCACACGCGCGCACGCACGCACGCACGCACGCACGCACACGCTCTAATTTGTCATTTCTTTCTGGCCGGACAAATAATGGACTATCTGTGGAAGAGAACATCTATCTCATCAGTGGTAGAAGCAGCTTACCAAGTCCGACAGAGACAGAGACTGAGTTGATGAGGAGGGAGAGGTGTTTGTCTGCTTCTACAGAATCCGACTCTAAGAAACACACCTCACTTCCAACTGATGGTCATACAGCTGGAAGCTGAAGGCAGCTTCAGATTCCAGGGGGGAGGACGGTCGGTCCATGCTGTTGTTTTTTGTTGGAACACCTTTTAAATCTATGGACAAAGAGCTGGATGTGAAAAACAAAATTTGATATCTGTTTGTATGTTCATCGAACCAAGAGGAGTTCTGCACTGTTTCATTCCTAAAATATTTGAGGTAGACTCCTCAAACCTGGACTGGTTGATTCCTCAGAGGTCACGTTTCATGTGAACGTGGTTTGGGATTTGTCAAACTTTTATTGTATCTGTGAAAACCCAATGATGGCAGATGTCACCATTATTTTTGTCTACGGAACGTTCTATTATGAGTCTAATTCCTAACATACTTGAACTAGACTCTTACCAGCCTAGCCTAAACCAGTCCAGGTTTAAAGAGTCGAGCGCACATTTTTTAGGAATTAAACGGTGCAGAACTGCTCTTGTGTTGATGAACATATACATATATTTCAAATTTTGTTTTTCACTGAAAAACTGAATGTTTTAATACATCCAGCTGTTTTTCCAGAGGTTTAACAGGTTTTTCCATTAAAAAAACCAAACAATTCCGCAGCAACAGTCAGAGGCTGAAAGAAGGAGCAATCAGCACAACAGCATCGACCATCTCTCCCCCCTTGAATTACCCCCATCAGTGAATCGGAGGCTGGAATCGAAAGCCAAATGCAGCTTTTGTTGCTCGTACGTTGTATTGCCATAAATCTCCAAAAACAACCTAGTCGCCAGAACAAATCGTTTCGATGAACCCGGAATATCGTTCATCTCCAGCGTTTGCAACAGTGGAACGTTTCCACCCAAAACCATCAAGTCCACAAAGCAGGTGAATGTACCTGCTGCCAAATGACGCGTTCTGACAACTGGGTCGGCAGAAGTCCATCAGTGGAGATTTCTTTGATCATGATCTGAAATGAGAATCAAATGAGATGATGGACTGAATCACATTTCATCAAAAAAAACAAAACAAAACAAAAAAAAAACCTCACAAAAGCTCCTAGTGTGCAGCTACATGTAAATATTCAACGCTACCTCGGTACATCCATCAGGGAATGGTTGACACAACGGGAGGAGAAACAACAGCAGACACAGAAACTGTGACGTTTCACACTGTGGAATGATCCGTTGAACAGAATCTCTGTGACATGGAGAAGCACTCGGAGCGTGACGCCAACTGAGCAGAGAGGACATCTCCTGAAAGACGTCGGCTCAAAGAACCACTGAAGGTTTTAAAGTCAAAAAAGCAGCACATACATCCGTTGGTTCAGCTCAGGGTTGAACGTTCTTCTCAGCCCGAATGCATCATCGACATCTTAACAGACAAAAATACTCGTCATCATTACGTGAGACTCATTCAGAGCTCACAGAAAACTAATGTTTCATGTTGATACTATTATCTTCACTCCTACTTGGGTGGCGAGTGTGTGTACTTGTGCTTGCATTTCACTGTTCACACACCGTAAAAGATTACTGTCTGGCTCGAACACAACCTCGGGCTCTGACAAATCCCATCCTACAAGGTGATGACTGATGCACGCTGCTGTTTTCCCTCTGTGGTTAAAAGTGCTTGAGTCTGCAACAAACCAGCCTATTTTGCGCAGGAAATAGCTCTTGGAGCATTTTCTGTGGTACGGACCTTCATGTAGGTGTTGTTTGGCGATGTTGTGATTTGATTTCACCTCCAAATATCAGAGTTTATGTGTGAGCCAATCTACGGCCTCCTTATATAATAAGATTATATATGACATCCATTGTTTGCTTGCATGGTAAACTCTCCATTTGAGCCACTGGGAGGGGAACTGGACAAAGAACAGGATCAAAAAGCCTCATTATCTCGTGTCCACGGGACACGGTAAGCTTTTCTCTAATTTTCATATGAAAAAAAAATGGTGATTGAAATCTCAGGAAGTGTCATTGTAGCCATTCATGGTTGGCTTCACCTTTGACGTCTTTCTGTTATTGTACAGCGCTGGTGATGCTCGGGGCGACGCTGGGAAAAAGAATTCATGTTGTCTTTTGCACCTTTAATCAACTGACAGAAGAAGGGAAAAGACTGAACACATTTTAATCTCACATTTCAGCCACAGAGAATACAAGTGCCTTTTCTAACTATCACGCATCTGATGATGGGTGTGAACTCGGGTATCTCACACTTCAAATGTTGTGAGCCAAACACAAATTTACTCTTCAGTAAATCAGTTTGCTTGTGTCAGCAGTTTAGCATTGCTTTCCTGTTTCATGTAACGTGTTGTTTACTCTGATCCACGTTCAGGTGATGGAGTTTGTATCAGAATAGAGATCGGTTAAGGCAGTTTGGAATATATGCGTGAGTTATGATTTGGTGACTGGTTCTTCCTCCGAACAGTAGTATTGTGAGAAAGGAAATCCTAACACAGCCTATCAAAGGAAAGAAATAAATGATACAGTCGGCTCGTTGTCAGATTCCTCCACAAGAGATGGGCAGACTTGATCAATGGTTGGAACGCGTCGATGTACCTGACAGTCCAGGATGTTATCACTTTAAAGGAATGTTCTCAGCTTCCACACACACATTAGCACTGAAAGACACTTCAAAAACTGTATCCTAACGTCTGTATGATTGACATGAAATTGTGTCATTACCTGCACAGAGAAGGCCTCTCCAGTAATGACAAAAAGAGAACGTTTCTCGTGGGGTTGTGCTCTGTGGGTAGACGGCCACGTAAGCCAGTACCTGTCAGGTTGGATTTATGACACGTGAAAGGTGCCCTGGACCATGATCCGGACCCAAGACCCTAAATTTGGTCGGCCCAAGAGAGGTGCCTACAAACTGAACCACGGTTTGGACTTTAATAGTGTGAAAGTTTTTTTTTTTTCTTTTTTGATAGTCTTTTATAGTCTTTTAGTCTTTTAACAGGAAGTTCTGGTCGTCAGCCTGCACACGAAGAAGAAATACCAGAAGTAAACATGAGCCGTAGGACTCTCTCGGTCTCCCCATTCATCTGAATCAGTGCCGGTCAGGAGTCTCTCTCTCTTTCTCTCTCTCTCTCTCTTTCTTTGGGGGCCCTCGGCATAAATCTGGTGAGGGATCCTCTTACTGCAAGCGTGCACTGCACACAAGCAAACTATTTTTTAGCCCTTCATCAGAGAGCTTAAATAGTGCTTTAAATTGTCCAATCAGATCAGATTACGTTGTTTGTTACGTTGTTGGCCCACTTGTGAACAACTACTGGTAAAAGTAAAAGGAAGAGCTAATCATTTCTTGAAGGACAGCGGCCATATTTCACATATAAACATTAAACACAGAATAAATACAACAAAGAACACAAAAATGAAACAATGAATAAAGTAGCCCCAAGTACTGCACAGCGAAAACTCAAAATCGTAACCGAGAATATTTGTCAAGATATTATTACTAATAATACAATATAATAGTATACTATAATAATATTATTATAATATTATTTCTTGTCCAAAAGTCAAATTTTTACTCAAAAACTAATCTGATTACATGTAAAATAAGACTCTTGAGAAGAAATTCACTTGTTTCGGGCTAACTTTTACTTGAAATAATGGTCAAGGGAATATGTTTTTGTCTGTATTACGCTGTCAAATTTCTCTGCTTATTTCAAGTAAAAAATCTCTCGTTTATTCATTTGCCGCTCTGGTGCACATCTTGGCTGAGAAACTGTGGTGACAAAGAAAAGAGTAAAAAGTTCTTTGAAGAAACCAAACTAATATAAGCACATTCAAAGTGTTTGAGATGATGACCACCAGGACATACGTGAATAAATTATGAAAATGCTCATTGAAGAGCAGATCCATACACCCGTACATCTTTTGCTCCAGCTTCAGTTCCCCGTGTACATCCCTTCACTTGTCCCTTTTGTGTTTAAGGCATTTTGCATTCTGAGTGAATCAGTCACCCACCAACCTTGAGCCTGTGCGTGATTAGTCACAGAAGGTTTGGACGACCACATCAAGAGACAGAGGGGGATAATGAAGGTGCAAACACGTCCAGGGTCACCAAGGTCACTGTGGCAGAATGTTTTTATCTCCTGGAATTCTCCGTCCAGCGCTCCCAGTGAACCGCCAATTGCTCCTGATGCCTTTGCCATTGGTGATCAGCATTAAGACAGAACTTCTGCATCTAATCAGCAATTGTTAAAAGTGGAAGCTGCATCAGGGTAACAGAGTAGTAAGTAACTGTTCTGTAACCAGGGCAACCCTGATTGAGGTTCAAGTGTTTTCTACAATCTACATCTGTCTTCCGATCCTTTCAGGCCTCAGTTCTTCAGGATCATTTGCCCCTGTGAATGTAAAACGAGTCCCCATCACCCAGACAGAGTCATACATGATATTTGTGTTTTCAGGATCGTTTCGCAGTTGTTGCGATAACTTTTCGATGTTCCCACACTTCCAGTACTTTTACAGGGGATAAATGAGGCTTTCATTATTCATGCAGGCACTGTTAAACTCCAACTGCATAATGATGAATAATGCTCTCACTAGATATAAATGGAAAAAAAACAGACCATGTTGTACTGTAGCAACAAGTCACCAGGAATACAACGTGGTTCTAGTTCTGCTTTGCAAAAATAATAATGTGACTAAATGTCATTAAATAACTGCTACACGAGCCATGCATGCTTCCAGCTCGAACTAGATAAAAATCTGATAAATGGCCCTTTTTATTCCTCAGTATCCTCTTTATCATGAACACATTATTATTCCATATTATTATTAGTGTCACTTTCCATTTTTCTAAGTAATGTAAAGGAGATGATTTCAAAGAAAATGGAAAACTGTAAACCAATGTCCTCTGTTAACTGGAATCACACAGTAAAAATCTTATTTCTTCAAACTTACTTAAAAAAGGGAAAAGTTGGTTTTAATTGCTTTTTTTGGTGAATTTTGGGCATATACATATTTTCAATGCTGCATAGGTTGTAAGTAATTTTAAATTTACGATATGATGTGACATGAAATTAACAAACAAAACAAAACATATTAACATCTTCTGTTTCTTTTCATCAAGTTTAAAATGAATGGAGAAGTCAAGAACAACTTCACTCAACTCTATGACAACTGGACATTTTACAACTCCTCTGCGGAGCCCATCGTACCCAGGAATAACATCACCTATGTTGGATTTTACCTACATCAGCCGTACACGGCGGCCATCTTCATCGTGTCCTACCTGCTGATCTTCCTGGTTTGCATGGTGGGCAATGGAGTGGTGTGTTTCATTGTACTGAGGAGCAAAAACATGCGGACTGTCACCAACTTGTTCATCCTGAACCTAGCTGTGAGTGACCTCCTGGTTGGGATTTTCTGCATGCCCACGACTCTTCTCGACAACATTATTACAGGTGAGCAGGCCACGAATTACAAGTTCCATTGTACTGTTTGAATATAAATGTGGTGGGTCAAAGTTGTCATAGGCTGCTATGGTGTCGGCATGTTTGTATTCTTCTATAAACCACTGGATAGAAACCAACCAACAAATCCTAATAGATCTGGTCAGCTCATTTGATGCTGTCAGGTATTTCCAGGGAATTGGTACATGTTCCATGAAATCCAACGTTTGAGGCCCACCATACAGTACAACACAAAGAAAGGGAACATACATGTTTGTTTCATGGTTTGAAACAACAAAATGATCTTCATCCATGACTTCTGATCGAGGGAAGGAGGAAGGCTGAGGCTGTAGCAGAAGTAGAAACATTTGCATCGGCTCACCTCACGTTTCCTCTGGGACGTTCCAAAGAAGACTATGATGAAACAGTTCCTGAGAGCACTCAACTATTGATCTGTTTCTAATGACAATGATGGTCTTTATATGTCAGCAATGAGAAGAAAATGGGATTTCATATGAACAAATCATGGACGTGTCGGCGTGCAGAGGAAGCGGCAGAACCCTGTTGGTTCCATGGAACACATGCTTGGCTTATGATGTCAATATAAAGCGGGGGAAATCTGCCTTAGGGGTTAGGTTGGAGTGCTGGATGGATCAAATACATCCAGGTCTTTGCAGCAGTAGACGACCAATCGATTCCTGTTTGCAATCATGAGTGTCTCAATTACAACTCTAATAATGAGGCTATTTTAGAACAAGCCAGCTCAACCCAGTAAATAGTGATCGCCACTGTGCTTAGGTTTAGGTCATTGTGACAGGAAAATACACGCTTTGGGGCTTTATGTCAGACTACCCCACATCACTGATCACTGGTCACGTCTCTATAATGTAATGTGACGGAAGCTGGAAAAAAAAAAAAAAAAAGTCAATGAGCTGCATTCCTTCATCTACACTAACGGCACCAAAGGCACAATCACAGTCCGGACACAAACCCATTACCCTCTGTCTATTCATGGCTCTTACAGTGTAACGGATCGAATGTATGCACACGGACTCCACACGCAGGCATCATGATTGTGGACTATTGAGCCCTGAAATGAGTGACGTGCAGTCAGGTGGTATCATAGAATGAAAACAAAAAATAATGATTTTAAATAAATGTATCTAGCGATTTGCACTGTAAACTTATTTTCCGTTAAACGTAACCAGTTTTAGACGGTTTGACTCAAAATCGCAGAATTTTCGCATTTCCCATTGATCCACTGAGAAGTGATGCGTGGTGAGGTGCCAGCTGCCTGAGCCTCACCGGGGACTGACAATGACTGCTGGCTGCTGGCAGGGAGAACGTATCAGTGTCTTCAATTTCCAGAGTTTAGCTGATGTACACAATGTACAATATTTGTTTTTTGTCAACAACGATATGTGTGTGTATTCCATTGCGACTGTGTCGCTTTTTTTGTGCTGAGTGATTGTAAAACGGCTGTTAAGAGACACTTGGTGAGGCATGCAGTTGCAGTGCCACATGGTAGGGGGCAGTAGTGAGCACTACTCAGTCCGAATCAGTGACAACAGATACAATCTACAGTCAGCATGTTACGTGCATTTGTTTTTATTTTCCAAATGGAGGATTTCAGATCTAAACTAACAATTTTCTAAACCGGACTTTCAATGGAAGAAGGAGGTAATAATTAAAGGAAGTCCAACGGTCTCCATGGAGACGGAGAGACTTTTAAAACTGAGGGAAGATAAGGAACATTTCCACAAACAAGTTATGATGCTTTTGTTCAGAATGAGCGGAGCATAGACTTCATTTAGAAGTAAAGGTCAGACCATGATAACGTTTTTGTTTAATTCGTTTTTTCGAGTACTTCAGTTGAAGCACACAGATGACTTCAAAGAACCCGCTAACTGTTGACCATAAAATGGTGAATACCATATGAACTGTAGTAAAATCGACACTCTGCTGGAAATCAATCCTCCATCGGCTGGCACCGTTTGACATCATCTCCAGTTCCTGAGGATGCCTGTAGAGTTTGTGTACAGTAGCGAGCCCCACATGTCATTCTCCAGACGGTTCAGGTCAATTTCACACCAAAGGAGATGTATCAGCTCCATGTTCTCGTTTTTCGTGTCAAGTGAGCAAACCTGTACTTGAGGTTTTTAGTGTGGAGATGAAAACAAATAGTGCTCTCTAAAAGGGGTTCAGACACGCTGAGCTTTTGAATATAAACTGGATTCAGATCTAATCTGGTGTAAGGAGGCATCATCTTCAATGTCTCTTTGGTTTCCTACAACAATGTCGACTGAAAATAATTTGTTATGACTGAATTGACAAAGGTCCAAATGCAACCCCTGAGATAAATTCAAATAGCAAATTATCATTAAGTAAATGATTACACAATTATCCACTTCCTGTCTCTTGCTAAGAGCCGAATCCAGAAAATTATTTGTCTGATCACCGACCGCTTTTGGGCTTGGGGGAAATCCAGCTGGCAAAGTGGTTTTGTGTGATTAAATCTCTGCTGCGGTGGCATCACTCAGTGTTAAATCTGCAAATGTGACGCGCACTTGCCGCGATAAGGAGTAAACAGGAATGGAGGCTTTATTGCCTTGTCGTGGTTCATCGTACGTAGTTGAAATTATGCAAAGTTGTGTGAAAGATTTTTTTTTGCGAAATAAATCATAAGCATGCAAAAATTAAAGATTAAAAAAAGAGTAAAGCAGATCTGCTGAGTTGTTTTCACATCGCAGCTGCGTGGCATCTGAAATCAGATTATTTGAGAGGTTTTCAAACCCCATGGTTCCTGCTTCAGCAAATGTCAGGTTTTGAACGGAGAACATTTAATGTTACCGGCGTCTGAAAGGATCATTTCATATGAAAGATGTGCAAGGTGAATGACATCAGGGAGTGGATGTCATTTTAGTGGACGAGAGAATGACGGCAATGGCAACGGAAAACGACAATGACATTCAAAGCTAAAATATTTCAACTTTTATCGTCTACCGCCACGGAATTCACAACCGAAAGTGACATAGTTTCAGTTTGCAATGCAACATCTAGAGAAAACAGGATTTTACAGCAGTAGATGTATAAGTGCTATCATAATAACACTGATGAATACAGAGGGATATATTTGTTAAATATTTATTCATTTACTCCTGGAAACAATACAACATCGCCATAGAAACATGTCACATGGGTCCCGTTTTGCCATTTTGTGGTTCTGCCGGACTCCTTGTTTGTGTTTCCGTTCTGTCCCATCTTCCTTCACTGCCAGCCAGGATGATCTCGATGTTCCTGACGTGGGTTTATGTCAGGGTGTCTGGAACACGCCTCCAGGATCAGACAGCTGATCAAAGAGGCTAAGCTGAGGCGACCTAACAGGTGTCTGGTTCGACCTTGCAAACGCCTGTGGGTCGATTTGAGACACGCTCATCATCAACTAGTGTTCAAATTCAGACTCACATCAGCCCTTTTCACTACCAGATGACAGGAGAAACAAGAGAAGCCCAACAGACTGCATCATCTTGTTCATCATGGGACTGAACATATTAATATCTGCAGCAGGGGCCATAACCCGTGGCCCCACACTGGAGTTGGACATGGTCCATGTCTCTAAAAATCCAAATGCTGTTGTCACAATGATGGACAGACCATATAACCAAGACAGCCCCAAGCTTAAGATGCAGACTAGAACAACAGGCACACCTGGGGTCATTACACTTGACTGACATTCAGCAAACTTGGAGAGACGTTCCCTACAGCTGGACATCCGACCCGGCTGAGCAACAGAGGCAGACAGCTCCTCCTGAGGGAGGACGCCAAGGATCAGAGACACAGAACGCCACAGCACAATAGTCACAAACCACCTCTCAAATCTGAGCAGATACCAACTAAAAGACAAAGTTGGGATATCCATTGAGGCTGCAGCTTGACAAGGCGCAAACCAACGACTCAGAAGTGCTTGAAACAAGGATTTGTTGCAGTCGCAGGGATAAGAAGTCACTCGGCTGTAACCTAAAGCGCTGTGTCACTCAGCTGAGATGGGCTGATCTCATCTCCCGTCTACCAGCAGCCCCACCAGCCTGCAGCATGGTGACAGGCCTATGATGAGCGCTGCTTTCAGCAGCAGAGTGACAGCCAATGACATTTGAACAGGCAGAGAATCACCGCCCAACAGGACAGCCATGCTCAGAGCTGATGGACGTCACTTTTTATTCCTCCCCAGTGTTGACAAAGTTACTTTGGAAACATCGATTACAAGTTTCCCCTGTTTACAATCGAATGGCATTTCAGTTAATTGACTAAAGTAATGTGGCAAATTACATTTAATTATTTGAATGAACATTCACAATTGTGTCGATGTGCAGAAATATCAAGAATTACAACCTTAATCATAATAAAAATGTGATTCACCCAGGAAAAAAAGCGTCTGGTTCATAGAATATTAGATGTCTGTTTTCCTGTAGATAATGATGTTATGTGGACAATAATGTCACCTCTCAGTCACCGTCTCCCGTCCTGCGTCACAAGAGCTCCTTGTTCTTTGTGTCGTGCTTTGTAAAGCTTTCATCCAATGCATCTACAACATTAGGATGATTATCGGAAATCACACTTCATGTGAACTTAATGGCGGTTTGTAATTTGCATCTTAATACTTCTTACCCTTGTAGTTTATGAAAGCAGCGTCACGTGAACGTGGTCCCATATCTACTCAGCATCTATTAGACTGCCATTTATTGTTAGTAATGGGCCTGTACGTAACACTGAATAATCAGTTTATCTTACTTAGCATCTTTTCATCAGCATCAATATATGCAATTACACGTTTTTTGTGAATGGCTCTAGCACCTTCGTTAACACCACTAACAATAAGAGCAATAGCAAACCCACCCCCTGCCCCTGACAGCCAGTATTAATATGTCACACAGCGTCTGCAGAAGGGACAGTGTTCTTGGGAAAGGCCATGA
>CAAKHB010006971.1:32407-46057 GCA_901007665.1 Aeoliscus strigatus
GTAACACTGAATACTCAGTTTATCTTACTTAGCATCTTTTCATCAGCATCAATATATGCAATTACACGTTTTTTGTGAATGGCTCTAGCACCTTCGTTAACACCACTAACAATAAGAGCAATAGCAATAGCTGGATCAGGCCTCTTAAATCCAATCCGAAAATATATTTAGTTATATGATGTCACTGTCCGACATCGATATAACATCGTCATGAAACTGATTCAGGCCTTTAACCAAGAACTGCGCAGTATTGATATTTGATCTTTGTAGTCCACTGTCTTATTAAAGGTGTCTGCAGACACAATGTCTCTGCTCCATCATCACCTGTGTCCAAACAAAGTTCATGTGAATTACACAGAGATGCAGATTCATGCCGATGTGTCCTGTATTCATTAGCCCTCTTTGGATAATGACCGCCGAGGCTGTGGGAAGGGTCCTGGTCCTGGTCCTGGTCCAAAACTTGGTGTGCTGCAATGAGGAGCAAACAAAAGCCCAAACCAGATGTAAAGGTCACACAAAGAATCCATTCACAACAAGGCAGTACCTAGATGAAGATAGAGGGAAAATAAATGTCAACAAATCAGATGTTTTCTCCCCATGGCAACAGCATCGGCTGCTCAGTGTTCACAGCTTAAGGTTTCCAATCAGCCTTTATTATGAGTGTGACAACTACGTTGATTGTTAAGTCTCTAATTACCTGGAGTCCAGCGAGTCCAATAAAGCTGTCAGCGCCTCACCTACACGTCACCAGATGCCCTAATTGATCCTCCTCTTCTCCTTCCAGCCTCTCCAGCAATCAACTCCGCAGTGACGGGCCTCAGCCCGTGCACCCGACTCTTATGGCAGTACTAAGCTTTTCTGTCTGAACTTGTTGTCCGACATCAGCTGAACGCATCTCTCCTGTCGACAGGATGGCCTTTTGGAAGCCTCGTCTGCAAAATGAGCGGCATGGTTCAGGGGATCTCAGTGTCAGCATCTGTCTTCACTCTGGTTGCTATCGCCGTTGACAGGTACAGTCTCTGTGTTACAGCGTGATCATGACGGCTACATCAGACACAACCGCTCATGGCGTTCAACTTTTTCCACACGTCAAATTAAACGCACCACACGAAAGTGCTTTGTATGCCAAAGAGACCATATAAGGCTCGAAAGCAAAAGAGA
Organism: Aeoliscus strigatus; assembly: GCA_901007665.1. Lineage (NCBI taxonomy): Eukaryota > Metazoa > Chordata > Actinopteri > Syngnathiformes > Centriscidae > Aeoliscus > Aeoliscus strigatus. The sequence goes on from CAAKHB010006971.1 coordinate 33,569, forward strand.
GCTGACACCCCCGCTAAAGCCGCAGTTATAAATATTCAAACTCTTCCATGGCTACTGAGGCATTCCTCACGAAATCATCAAAAGCTGTTTTATTGTCATCGTATCAATCACCCCTCCAACTAACACACTCACACTTTCACACACCGTTGACAACGGCATCAATAGCATTACAGCGTCTTGCCCAAGGACATGTTGTGTGACTGAGACCCGACTGAGACAGCTGCTCATTTCACACGTTAGCAGTTTGTAATATGTGAGTATATACACACACACACACACACACACACACACACACACACACATAAAGATGGCTGCGGCTGACAAAGAGCGACTTTGGCTTCAAGAGAGGATCCATTTCTGTTACATTGGCTTCTCTCCACTAAGCTCTACTCCAAAACAACTGACTCATTTTCCACGCTGATAACATCACCTCGTTCGTTGCTCTGATTGCTCGTAGCGCTATCCAGCGTCATCCAGTTATCCAGTGGTATTTTGACCCACTGGTGTCATCCCTTCATTTGGGAAGGTCTCTCACTCGTTACCAGAACCTGCAGAACTCTCGATGTGGGTCTGGTTCTCCGAGCTACATCTGATCTGTCACTCAAGCCACTTGTTCTTTGGCGTTTCTCATTTTTCTTCTTTCGCTTAAACAAACACATGAATAGGACTATAGGAGGCTCGAGATGGATCGTTGACACCGGAACCCAGAAAGTGCACTGCACAGTTTGAGGGTGTTACAGAGGACGAGAGGGTGACGGCAGCTCTTGAAGCAGTAAAAATGACAAAGGCGGTATTTTATCACCAGGCGGTCATCAGACACTCAACGTGCAGCGACATCACTCCCGCTATTTGAAATCACTGGAGGGTGTCTGCGCCTCTAGAGAGGACAGATGGAGTTTGCAACGCCCTTTGACATGTAAAATTCAAAGTCACTTTACATATCAGCCATTGGATTAGAATTCGTTTTGGCTTAGAAGCATAAAAGCGCCCTTTCACTTTCTGTATTCAAGCAGCGAGGAGCCAGAACACCTAGATGTGCTACAGTCACATCATTATCCCACATACCAAACATTTGGATGACTTGACATTTGGATGTGATATCCCCACAAAAACATCCACTTCACCTTGTAATATCGTTTCATTCTTTACTTATCAGCAACTGGTCATTTCTGCTCTCAGGTTCACCATTCGAGTTTCCTTCTCAAGTAGTGTCTGGTTAACACACACACACACACACACACACACACACACACAAAAACTCAGTTCCGTTTGTGTCCCGTAAAAAGTGCCAGATAATCCCTATTCAAAATACAAAACACCACTCACAGACAGCAACCAGTGTCAGCATGCTGCCACAACATCCACATGTAAGGAACATCTGGCAGCTCACATGCTGCTATGGAAGAAACAGCCAGTGAAATGAGGGCAAATTTTAGTATTCAAAAAACCCACTGATTATTGAATAATCCTGTGACAATGGTCCATATGGACCTTTTCAACACCTCACACTGAGCAGCATCGTTGTGAATGTGGCGATTTATCCCAATGAAAGGGGAGTGAAGTGTGTTGCACCATGAGGTGAGGAGACAGTACGTGTTTTTAATCCAAACCGAACATATTTTCGTTATTAGCGTTGTGTAATTAACTCACAAACATCCCATAATGCCTTGTTATGCACACACACACTTCACCCTTTGTACGCAACAATCACAATTCAAGTAGTCGACATGTGAACAAGCTGTCGACCCTGTACTTCATGGGCACGCTGTACCTGGAGTACAGATCGCTGATATAAGGTACAATTGACCTCAGATCAACATTAAAAAAAGCAGAGATTCTCAATCCCTGCTGCACTCAGGAAAGGGTTTAACGGCATTAGGATACTTCGACACATCATCACCTGAAAACATGGAGCAGCATGTTCAAGCATTTCCTTCAATCTGCAACAGCGAAACACTCGTACTGTATCTTATTCAAATGTCAAATCCAACTTCTCTCTAAGGTCGTTGGGATGATTGAACATCTCTTCTTCTTGCGTATCAAACGCTCTCTCTCTGTGAAACCATATGAGACGTGCTGCTGTTTGACGTGCCACACAGACTCAAAAGCTTCTTTGTGCTTCGTTATGAGACTGACAAACGTTTGTAGAGAACATGAGTGAATCTCCCTTATTCATGTACTTTGAATCCCTTTGCAGATTCAGATGTATCGTCTACCCCTTCAAGCAGAAGCTGACTATATCCACAGCCAGCCTCATCATAGTCATTATCTGGGTTTTGGCCGTATCCATCATGTGTCCATCGGGCGTTATGCTTCAAGTGACCAAGGAGCAAACCATTCGGGTGCTGCTGGGGTACGACAACAAGACCAGTCCCTTCTATTGGTGCAGAGAGAACTGGCCCAACCAGGAGATGCGGAAGATTTACACCACTGTTTTGTTCGCCAATATCTACCTGGCTCCTCTGTCCCTCATTGTGATCATGTATGCCCGGATCGGCATTACGCTTTTCAAAACAGCAGTTCCCACCGGAGGAAAGCCAGGTCATGATAACCGCCATACTGTGTCGAAGAAAAAGCAGCGGGTGATCAAGATGCTTCTCATAGTAGCCTTGCTCTTCATCCTCTCCTGGCTGCCTCTGTGGACCCTCATGATGCTGAGCGACTACGCCAGGCTGACGGAGCAGCAGTACAGAATCATCAACATCTACATTTACCCCTTCGCCCACTGGCTAGCCTTCTTCAACAGCAGCGTCAACCCCATTATCTACGGTTTCTTCAATGAGAACTTCCGCAGAGGTTTTCAAGCTGTGTTCAAGTTCAGCCTGTGCACAGCGGATGGACAGAGGAGGAGAACCTACTCACACAGGCTGCAGCCCAACTCCGTGCTCCCAGCTAACAATGCACAAACCTCCCTGGAGCCGATTTCTCTCAACAGCCTGGAAAAGAACAGTTCCAGGCGACTCAACCATGTCACTGAGCAGGACTTGGTCATGGAGGATCTGGAAAAGGGGTCTTGCAGCAGTGGGGGTGTGACTGCTGTGTCCATTTAAGCAGACAGAATTTAAAGAGATAAGTAAGTTGGGTTTTTTTTTCCTCCAGAAAGGACATCCAGAGTGCCAGGACACACACCACCTGGGAGATGAACTAGGAAAATGGGACTTTAACACAGTCGTTTCTACCTTCATTAATGCAGGACACTACCTCAGTGTGTTTGCTCCCCTGAAATATTAATTTGCTAATCTTCACTTGTCACCTTTAGAAGGCACACATTGTTTGTTTCACATACTATGGTGTCTTAAAAATGGAAGCATATGTGTTATTCTTGTAGAATGAAAACCCGTCCTTTTGTAGCAAACACAGAAGCTGGGCAGGAAGCAGCCGTTGAGGTTGGACGATTTGCTTGTGGGCACCTGAATCGGGGATATTAAGGGAGGTCCCTCCCGTTTCCTGTCGGTCCAGGAAATTAAATGTGATAAACGTTAAAGTGTCTGGTCTAATCTAGCTGTCAGGTGTGCAGTGCTCTGTGAAATCAACAATGGTGTGTATAAATGTATAAAGATGCATCAAACATGTTTGTACTGTGCAAAGCAGATTTCAGCTGTTCAGCTGTTACAGTGCTGGTTGGAAAGGACCTGAGCTGCAGTTGGCCCGGTCACATTGGGACCACAAGCGTCAATTGAACTCACAAAACGAATCCAGCTAAAAGGACTTGTGTCACCACCGGTCTTGCTTGTTTACAATAATTATACGAACTAATAACTGAGTGTTCAGGTGGTCATGAATAAGCCATAATTATCACCTACTCTTTTTTTTTTTTTTTTTTTGGTGAAGTCTGCTTTGTACCTAGTGCTGCAATGATGCTGGAATAAATTTATTCATGAATATATCATGAGCAGGTAATGAATGTTCCATGCGAACCTCAGACGAAGTATTTTGCTGTTTTGATAGCGATGAAGAGTCTTTAAATGTGAGAAACAGAGCACCTGTGGCTCTGAAAGATCCCTAGTATAAGTTGTATGATATTAAAATTGAGATAATACGTGGTTTGAAACCAGTGAGTTGATCAGTATGAATACTGACAAATACATGTACCTTAAAACCTATGTTTGTTTTTTTCTTCAGATTGATACTGGAGGTGTATTCCTATGGTAAAACTCCTCACAAATTAAATACAAAGCAGCAGTCACATGTTGTTTTTATCCTCTACATGAAAATCAATTGTAAATAGTGACGTAATGCTGTCAGTAACATTATTTATGCCATTTTGGAGGTCCACTGTTGTCACTAACTGCGATGGACTATTGATCCAGGTCTGTTCCCTGCAGCAACTGAAGGGATGTATTTCATGTCTGTATATACAACAGCAGCCTATTACAGGCAGAGAAGACGCTGAGTCAGATGTCACGTAGCAGACAGATTTTTTTCAGCATGTGAACAGCACATCCAGTTCTGCCACTGTGGCAGAATGAGTGACCCCCCTGACTCCACGTAGCAATAAAGAGAGCAAGGCAGTGTGTAAAGGTAGAGGAATACTGTGAGCGAGGTGAAACCACAGCTCCATAAACAGCATTCTAATGTGTCGCCCTGTGGATGGCTGTGACCATAAAGTGAAGATAAATATCTTGGGTCCCTGCATGCTTTAAGTGTCCTTTCTTTTCAGTACGGTTATGGTGTTCAAGTGATGCTTTTGCACTCAGTCGATTTGGAATTTAGCCTTTTACCGCAGTGTGTTTTTTGTTTTCAATACAAAGAGAGAGAATCACACGAATCAAGTCATCAATTGTTAGAACAAGTAGTTCTTAATGCTTATTGTAATTTGAAATTAGAGCCCAATTACCCACCACAGTGATCACAAACTATCAAGAAGACCTCCAAAATGGCACTATAATATTTCAGTTACACAGCTGAGTTCCACTGACACTCTTATTCTTTATGCCAGTACTCTGGTGAAAAGGTTTATTTCCATGGCTACAAGAATTGTTAGCACTTTTCATTTGACCCTTTTGTATGGAGCCACTATACATCTTGTCAACCCTTTGTACTTCAGCAGACAGTGATGATCTATTATAGATGGATGTCTCACTCTGATTTTCTAGCTATGTGGCATTGAAATCATTGCATAAATTGGATCAAATTACAAACTACAGGCCTTAGAGAGCAGGGCCTTTGTGAGTCTTCTGTAGGCCACAATACTGAATCAATCACTAATTGCGTCTTTTCAAAAAACTCACTTAACAGATTTTGTGAGAAGAATATATCTGCGTGTTAAGTTGGCGGTTACTAGAATAAAGAAAAGCATCCTACGTTTCTGAGGAGGGAGGTCAGGTCTACCGAGTGTCTTTGTCTTTGCTCCTTTATCGGCTGCACGTTCTCTTTACCCTCATCTAGTGTATGAAGACAGAAGGTTCACTTTTCAGGGTTCATGTTCCACTGTGTGTAACATCCATGTTCTCATCAAGAGATCCTTGTCACCTAAAACGTTTAAGCTGTGAAATAAATAAACTTTGGTGCTAGGGGTGTCTAGTGCTCGGAAAATGAGGTGATTATTCCAAATGTAAAAGAATGTGAAAAACACTACAAGAAGGCATAAAGTTGGTAAAGAGAGAGGTGGCGCTGGAGATGTCAGGTGGAGGTGAAGCTATGCTCAGCTTGCTAAGCTAGCATTTTGTTGGAATTGATAGAAGGCTGAAGCAAACTAAGGTGCGGTTTATCAAAGATTCTGAAGGTGGCCAGTACACTGCACGTCTACGTTTTTATCTGGAGATTTCACTTGGGTGATGTGGCACACATTTGCTCAATGAGGTGTCGAGCAAACACTTTCTACTGACAGATGTGATGGAAACTGAGCAACTTATTAACTTAGAAATGGGTGGGAGGCTGCTTTTCCAAGCTTCAAGTATCCAGGCTACAGCAACCCAGCCATCATTGTTAATGTCACAAACTAGGCTCATCTAAGACAGCAGGGTGAAGTAAACACGTCTGAAGGCTGTAAAAAGACACATCGAATGAATGGGAATTCATTCAGGAATGGGATGAAACACTGAAACACCAAACAATCCCAATATTAAGAGCACACAACCCAGACTCATTAAAAAGCACTCAGAAGCCAAAAGTTTGTGTTTCTATATTTTGACCACAGAAGATGAGACAAATCAGACACTGAATAACTGCTGTTATCACAAAGACTTCAGTACATAGCTTTAGCTCCTCGGTTGCTAGTTCAACATTTCATTCAAATATAAATCGAATAACAATTTGTGTTTTAAACTTTCTCTGCTGACCAGAAATTACAGACGTAACACAGTGACATTGGGCATAAATGATTATGTGATGCTTGAATATTGAATGTAGTGAATTTGAGCTTCTGGTGCCTGTGGTATAAAAAGTTCTGTTTCTGTGTCGTTTATGTTGTATGAATGAAAATTGTGAACATGTTTCTAGAGACTTGTGTACCGTCTGCATGTGGATATCTTGTATACGGGCTTCATGTCTTCACTGTATTTGTAAATAATATATGAATTACAAGACATTTATTTGTTGGGACACAAATCGTCATAGTTTTTAAAAAGCTAGACAGAAGGGTTTTTATAACAAGAAAGGAAGTAAAGTGTCCTATTTATTTGTGAAGGGCTATTAATTACTATTACCTCTGATTGTCTGTAAGGTTTATATTCAATGAGCCTTAGCAAATGCTTGTACATGCCACTGTTTGTGGTATACAGTGTGTATAATGGGTTCTTTGTACAAAATCCGATGTAATTTGCCATAAATGTATGAGGATTGGGATTGGATTAAAAGAAGATATATTATAATGAAATATGATGTGCCTCTGGGGAAAAAGTCCCTTAATTAAATTGATTTTTAAATAGATTATCATCCATGTGTTGGATCGAGTGTAGAATACAATGCTGGTGACGATAAAATCAGTGACAATGTCTACAATATCATACTACTGTGATGAATGCAAGTGCAAACGAAATTGCAAATTTCTCTAGTCTAGTTCATCGTTGCCACAGGCTCTTTAAAACAAGGTGAATATGATGAGGTAAATAATGTCCAATAGAATGTGGGCATTCACATGTAAATACAGACAACTGGAAGGTGAATAAAGCTTTGTGGCGTTTCCCTTGACCAGGCCAGCACGTTTTGACCATCTCATAGAAGATTTTCTTATTGGACCACTGACCAAAGAAGACAGCTGGCATGTTTGGACATGTGTTTGTAGAGGCTTTAAATTGTACTAGTATGAGTATATGGTTGGTCACCTGCAATTGAATATTTCTTTCACATGGTGGACTCAGTGACTGAGCATTTCATTAGGCTGAGGCAACGACATTAGGCAATTAATCACCGTACTTTTCAAACCGAGTGAACTGGAATGTTAATGAAATGAGAATAAGGTCATTACTCAGAGAGACAGTCCACATAAATGTCAGTTAATGATTCATTCAGGTTATTTGGAAACAGAAGAGAATAAAACATCACCAGCCCAGCGCCATGGTGACTGACACTGAGTCATTCGTGCCAAATCCTCCTTGTCCGTTCGGCAGAAGACAATAGTGAAATCATTGCTTGCAGCAATTTCTGTGCTACAAATTTCATCTAACGATTATTTGTAACTGGAACTGTAAAAACTTAATACACTATGTAAATTGTACTTGTGGGTATGACATTTTTTGTATTGACAAATTGACACCCGTCTGTGTATTTGGTCTATATAAACTATTAAATCCATCCTTTTCGTAGACACAGTATTGCAAGCTAATGTTAGCATAGTGGCATAAAGAAAAAAAAACACACATGTTTTTAAGTGGGCGGAGCAAAACAAAGGTTTTGTACCCAGTCTGTGACCGGCTCCAGACTTTTGACCTTGTCCAGTATATTCTGCAGTAAATGTTTGGCCAGAAAGATCATGGTGGCTGCAATAAAATGTGCCAAGTTGATGATGCAATTCCTTTGGAGTTTCAAATTGTACATGAATAAGCTTTTTGTCTCGATGTTTTGCTGATGTTTAATGAGTTCTGTGGGTTTCCTTGATTACTATGTTCATATGTGAATGAAGAGAAAGGAATTAATAGTCAGAGTCTTATTTCTATCCTTTCCTTTGGTCACTGAGATTATATTATGGGAGGAAGGTTTTTTTGTCTTAATGTTATGAATAATATTGATTTCTGGGGGGCTGAGTTGTGATCGTGTTTGTTTTTCTCAAACTGTCAAGCTAACTTATGTCTGCCTTTGTATTACGTGCCAGAAGGTGCATCTGTGTTACTGTGAACAACAAAGTACCCAAATTGGTCATTAAGATATTAATGTTAATACATGAAGAAAATAAAGCATTAAAATCTCTCTCTCTCTTTGGTATTTATTTAGTCACCACAGGATTTACAGTAAATACACACAAGAATGCTCCATATTCCTATGATATATTTAAATTGATTTATCATTGTAATCACAAGTACTGCACATACTACAGTGTGCATGAAAAGTAACTCCCTATTATTACTCCGTAATACTTCTAAAATATGAATACATTTTGATATCTTGTTTTACAAATCAGGACAATTTCTCACATTTCACTTTTCTGCCATGCCAAACCATGGCAAGTTCTTCCAAAACTTTAGAAGAACTTGGAGAGCAAATATGGGAAATTCTTTTAACTTTTTTCAACCACCCTGTAGACGATTCTGTGAATGGACAGGAAGACATGTCGCATTAAACCTGAGTGATTGGAGATCCATCCAGAATCTGAATAGCTTGCAATAAGTGTGTGTCAAATGGAAATGACCTCTGCATACTAGGTGTAATGGTTGGTCACAACTCACCGGGGTTTGAGACTATTCCTTTGTGCTTAGTAAGGCTGTCTATTAACTGACGAGGTAGGCTCATTGGTTCAAAGTGGCCTTGAATGGACTCATCCTCCAGGGTGCATCAGATCTGAAGGACATATCAGAGATTCATGAGGCTTGAGGACATAATTAGAGAAGTAGTATTACAGAAAGTCAATGAGAAGAGCATATGTAAACAATGTCATATTGTTGAAATGAAGATTAGACTGGATATCCAATCTAAATGCACCGGTTTGTTTTGACGTGTGTTGTGTCGATCTCCCTGGCCAGGATTCCAGTCACCAGGGAAACTAGCCTAGAAATCTAGACAAACCCGAGTGTGTCATTGAACAATTTGGAGGTAAGTTTTTCCACAACACACCATCAGTGGAACACTTGTCGATGGCCTCTTTTCCGTCAATCAAGCTCTGTCATTTGTGAGTGCCCAGACCCAGCATATTGATCGGTCTGGTGTGCCAGGCTACGGAGACACAATAGTACACATGATTCAGAGAGCTTGGCAAATAATAGCCTCAGAGCTGCAACAGGAAAGTAAACTGCCCAGTTGGGAGGCACAATGCGACTCAGAACATTTATTGTTTAGACTAGACATCCAGTTGAAGGTTTATATGCATTCATTCTCTTGGGGTTTCACATGGAAAGAAGCTTTATAACTGAGTGTTGACAGTCAACAGAATATTGGTCCATTCCATATCCTGTTATGTTCCTGTTCTACCTTTGACCCGACACGGAGGCATTGGAGGCTTGTAGGCTCCTAGCAGCTATGAGAAAGTGGATTATTATTATTATTATTATTATTATTATTATTGAGAGAAGATGCAGAAAATGTACTGAAAATCTGCCCAAAAATAGCTATTTATCGTCCTATGTCAGTTAGTATGAGAATTATTTTTAGGCAAAGACAAAAGGAGGTATTAATGTTTATAAGCACCCTGATTCCACACAGGGATGAGTTGCAGCCATCAGTAGTCCACATTTGAATGTTACCCTGTACCTAAACGCTAACCTTAATAGAAGTGGAGACATTATGCCTCACTCAAAAGAGAGGGAAAGGAAAATACACATGATTCTTGAATACTGTTGCTGTTGCCAATTGATTTTATGGTAAATTGTGATTTCAACAAAATGTATCTTCCCCGTGGAGGACGAGAGAAGGGCTGGTGGGAAGACGTGTTGCCATGTGTGCTTTGTGTGGTTTTGGTGATGTGCTTCTGCCGTTCAGATAATCCTGCAGGCGTCAGCCTTTGGTTCTCATTGCTCATCAGAGCCGTGCTGTATGGAGACTGGGAGACAGAATGCCAGTGGCCAGTTGGCAGCTACTTGTGTGTGTGTGTGTGTGTGTGTGTTTGAACCTGAGAGGATTGTCTCCTCAGCATCAAATAACACCGAAGAAAGAAAACTGTGAGCAATGCTCGATGAATTCCTTCATAGTTTTTACAAACTTCTTTCCATTTTTTTCTGTCAAACTTCTGACGTTGAGGGACTAATTACCAGTGGCTGAGAAGGACCCCTGTGAATGCAGATAAACTGTTGAAGAACAATAAACAGCAAGGTCTTTCAGTCATCTGCTAACTTCTAGGACACCATGTCGCCCTGATTCAACTCCTTCTGCTCTACCTTACAATCATCCAACCCATCCTTCTCTACTGCTCCACTTGCTTTTTCAACATGCTGTCAGTCACCAACAGGGCCAAACTCACACATCACCATCACCACCTCCAAGATAGATCAGAGTTATAAGGCCATTACAGGCATAGCATCCTCAACAGAACAGGACCTCACTCGCCCACTCCCCTCTGGACACAGCAATTACAGCCTTGAACAGCAGGCTGAGGTCTGTTTTGAAGCCAGCTTTGAAACCTGACTGTCTGCACATGTATGCCGTGTGATTTCCCTGCAGCTGACCCTGTTGTACCTGATGTCCTGGTGTGCATGTGTTTAACGTGATGTCCATATCGTTGATTTCATTTCTATGCACACAGTGCCGTGAAGATGAATTTCCTTTTGTGGGGCAATAAAGTATAATCTTTGAAGTATATCTGTACTCGTAGTCTTTGTCAACATCTCTCAGCACATCTCATTAGAGTCAACCCTTCACCACGCTGCTGAGGGGGAGATGCTTTGGCCGACGGCTGATGGAGACAAAGATGGGGAAGCTGGAGAGCCGCAAGTCATTCCGGATGCACATATATTGTCTGGTGAAACTATGCAGATATTGACAATTGGGATGATGCACAACTATTGTATGCACAGAATAACAAACATAGTTGAAATCTTTTTTGTTTGGTTTGAATCACTATCCAGCAGTTTATCCTGCAAACTGTTTACCCGTTTCTCTCATGGTTCATTCGATTCACATGCACACACCATAAGTGATTTTGTATGTGTGAGGTCTCATGCGTTCAAAATCCGTTACTAACCAAAGTTCCAGTGTGTGTCAGACTTTACACAGGTCTTCTTGCACATCACAGAGCAGAGCAGAGCAGCACAGAAGAGGTTGTGCTCCTCAAACGCATCTCCTGACGACATTTTCTTGACCTTCTCAAATGACATTTGCATCCACTTATTGTCTGTTCTGCCATGAAGTATACCGGGCTTTTCTCCGCTAAACACAAAGGCAACAGTAATTTCCCAGTCCTGTGAAGGATGTGTTACCGTCAGTTTAGCAGGTCAGTGGTTGTCGTAAAGAGCTGCTCCAACCGACTGTGCAGGTCACAATCAACGCAACAAAGGTCCAACACGGGTTTGACACGGAAGTTTCTTCAATTTCGCAGCAGAAAACGAAGCTGTTGTATCAAAAAGAATATAAAATAAAAAGTGAGTTTGAATCACCGTAACATTTCATAATTATTCTTGCTTCCCTAATTCCATCAAAATAAAGCAATAAAACCTTTCTCTGCTTTTGGTGGATGATGTGGTCCTCCAAGCTTCACCAAGCAACAACCTTGAGCTCTTACTGGGGTGATTTGCAGACCTCCATGTCTGAAACCATGGTCCTCAACCGGAGGAGGATAGGGGGGTGAAGCCCCCCCCCACTCGAGGTTGAGGGGTGTCGGGTGTGGGGGTGTGGTCTTGTTGATGAAGCGAAGATCGACAGATGGACGTCGGCAGTAATGTGTGCGCTCAGCTGGTCGATCTACGTTCCAACCCTCACCTGTGGTCATGAGATTTGGGTCATGACCGAAAGAAGGAGATTGCGGGCCGAAATGGGTTTTCTTTGTATTGGAAAATAATATATGTAGTAGAAAACGTCTTTGAACCTTTTGAACCTATAGCCCAACAGAGCTTTTGCTCTCATACCAATCACCAACACCATGAGACACTGTTTTATGACCATACATGGAACCTGTGCCTGAACTTGTGATGCACATGGACGTAATGATCTCCTAGAATCAACAATAGGTGCCTGTTCACAACACTGTATCTGTAGGGTTCTGCATACCACGTAGGTACGGTGTGACCTTCAACTGAGGTATTACAATACACCTTCTCTGCTCCCTCTTCTGTGCACAAAAGTGTGCCCGACATTATCTGAGGCGCGCACTCCTGCAGACAGCTTGCTCTCTGTATGACCTGTGTCTTGAAGCTTCAATAAAGTACAAGGAGATCATTCTGTTGGGACAATTCTTATTTCTTCAAAGTT
>CAAKHB010006972.1:3069-19929 GCA_901007665.1 Aeoliscus strigatus
GCAACTCGGCCGTGCACGTCTCACCAGGGCGCAGAGAGAGCATCGGCTTCACTCGGGTGCCTGCCTGTACTGCGGGGAATCCACTCATCGCCTCGCACAGTGTCCCATTCGGCCAAAAGAGAGAACCCGGCAGTAGAAGTGGGCAAACTATCGGGCCGTCCAATTCCTCCATCGCCCACACGCGTTCGCCTGGAGGTTGCAGCCACCGTTAGCTGCGCCGGCGTGTCACAGCCTCTCTGCGCTCTGGTGGATTCCGGGGCCGAGGACAACTTTATGGACGCGGGGTTTGCGGCGGAGGCAGGTATTCCTCTTGTCCCCCTGGAACGGACCCTAAACATCAACGCACTGGATGGTAAGCGTCTCTCGTCTGTGTCTCACCAATCCGTCCCCGTGCTGTTGATTGTGTCTGGTAACCATCGCGAGGTACTCCAGTTTAGGGTTCTGTCTTCCCCGTCTGCCCAGGTGGTGTTGGGGTACCCGTGGCTTCGTAGCCACAATCCTCACGTCGACTGGGGGGCTGGGAAGATCCTGGGGTGGAGTCCTTCATGTTCCGCGTCCTGCCTGCGCTCCGCCGTTCCGCCCCTAGTAGAGCCTTCCAACCCAGCTAAGGTGCCCTCTCCGGACCTAGCGTCGGTCCCCCCAGTTTACCACGACCTCGCCGAGGTATTTAGCAAGGACAGGGCCCGGTCGCTGCCGCCTCATAGACCATACGATTGCTCCATTGACCTCCTGCCGGGTGCTCCTCTCCCGTCAAGTCGTCTAGTCTGTCCAAGCCCGAGCGGGAGGCGATGGAGACATACATTTCCGAATCCCTCTCCACGGGTCTCATCCGCCCGTCGTCTTCTCCACTGGGTGCTGGTTTCTTCTTTGTGGAGAAGAAAGACAAGACCCTCCGCCCGTGCATCGATTTCAGAGCCCTAAACCTCATTACGGTAAAAAATAAGTATCCTCTGCCATTACTCTCCTCAGCGGTCGAACCTCTCCAGGGCGTCACTATCTTTTCCAAACTCGATCTCCGCAACGCTTACCATGTGGTGCGTATCCGCAGGGGGGACGAGTGGAAGACTGCGTTCAACACCCCGCTCGGACACTTTGAGTATCTGGTCATGTCGTTCACTTGGGCTCACTAACGCCCCCACAACGTTTCAAGCCTTGGTCAATGACGTTCTCCGAGATTTCCGTTTTTGTCTATCTCGATGATATTCTGATTTTTTCCAAGAGTCCTGAGGAACATGTCAATCATGTTCGCCTCGTCCTCCAGAGACTCCTCGAAAACCGCCTGTACGTCAAGGCCGAGAAGTGTGATTTTCACCAGCCCTCAGTTCAGTTTTTAGGTCACATCATTGCTGAGGGACAAATTAGACCTGATCCCCTCAAGATCAAGGCGGTGACAGAGTGGCCCACTCCTTCCAATAGGAAGCAACTACAGAGGTTCCTGGGGTTTGCAAACTTCTACAGACGTTTCATGAGAAACTTCAGCAGGGTGGTTACGCCCCTCACACGCCTAACCTCCTCCAAGGTACCCTTCTTCTGGCCTGCAGATGCCCAGGGGGCATTTGACTCACTCAAGCGTCTGTTCACCACCGCGCCTGTACTCGTCCAACCAAACCAAGCCTTGCAGTTCGTGGTGGAGGTGGACGCCTCTGACACTGGGGTGGGGGCGGTCCTCTCCCAGCGGCCGTCCCCGGACAAGGGCCTTCACCCGTGTGCCTTCTTCTCCCACAAACTCTCTCCTGCAGAAAGGAACTATGACGTGGGCGGTGAAGATGGCCCTGGAGGACTGGCGGCACTGGCTGGAGGGGGTAGAGCAGCCGTTCGTGGTGTGGACGGATCATAAAAATCTTTCCTACATTCAAACGGCGAGGAGGCTGAACTCCCGGCAAGCCAGGTGGGCGTGGTTTTTCGGCCGCTTTAACGTCACCCTCACCCACAGACCAGGGTCCTGGAACATCAAGCCTGACGGGCCTCCCCACGCCCTCTTCGTCCCGGCAGGGGTACGCTCCCAAGTGCTGCAGTGGGGCCATTCATCCAGGATAGCCTGCCATCCGGGCTCCTCACGCACTCTGTCATTCCTCCGTCTGCGGTTCTGGTGGCCGTCCTTGGACAAGGACGTACGGGAGTTCGTCGCCGCCTGCACCGTATGCGCCAGGGGAAAGACGTCCCACCAGGCACCTTCCGGCCTCCTCCAACCGCTCCCGGTACCTCATCGACCCTGGTCCCATATCGCCGTGGACTTTGTTACTGGGCTGCCCAAGTCGAGAGGTAAGGACACGGTACTCACAATTGTGGATCGTTTCTCCAAGTCTGTCCATTTTGTGGCGTTGTCTGGGTTACCCTCGTCTAAAGAAATGGCCGAGCTGCTAGTCACTCAGGTTTTCCGCGTCCATGGGATTCCTGTCGACATTGTCTCGGACAGGGGCCCCACTGCCTGCTCGCCACGGAGCAGTGGCTTTCTGTTTCGGCTGATTGTGCGTTCGTTAGATTCTGGTGTTTATGTTATATTTATCCTGTTTGTGCAAAATAAATCTTTTGGTTGTGAATAACCTGCGCTTTTGGATCCAAGCCAAAACCTCGGGCTACTGCCCCCTGACACATCCAAAAGTCAGCCATGTTTGTTGTGTACAGACGTGTACGTTGCACAGCCAGAGCATCACGTCCCATGTGGGTACCCAAGCTTTGGTTCTGGTCTGGAAAACACATTTTGATACATCTTTCCTTCTACATATTGCAGACATGAAGCTGCTCAACAACTGTAACTTGTGGATTCCAAATGAACTTCCTTTGAGGAGGCCAGCGCACGGCCTCACCTGCCATCACGGAAAGAGCAAAAAACAAAATGTAAAATTAGAAAAAATAAATCAAATGGTTAAATTTATCCAGATGTGAAAGTTATTTCCATTAAACCTAATGAATTTCAGATAATTTTTACTCAAAATCGCAGACTTTTCACATTTCCTGTTGAGTCTCCAGCTGTCTGAGCCTCACCGGGGGTTGACAATGTCTGTCTGTCGCCGTTAAAATGGTCAGACACAGGATATATATAAAACGTCTGTGAAGAGACACTGGGGGGAGACAGCAGTTCTCCTCCTCCTGCTAGGGGGCAGTAGTGAGTCCAGGGATTCTTCTAGACTCTGAATCAGTGACAGCAGCTACAGTTTGTTTTTACTTTACAAATGGAGGATTACAGATCTAAACTCAAACCATTTTCTAAACTGGACTTTGAATGGAAGAAGGAGGTGATAATTACAGAAGACTAACGGTCTCCATGGAGACAGAGACTTAAAAACTCAGGGACTTTTTTGATTAAATGTTCTTTTTGTTTTCTTCAGTTTGTCTGTGTAAAGATGCTGATATGAGAGTTTAACTGTTGACAGTCAGATTGTGACTCAGCTCCAACTGGAGGAGGTTCATGTGTTGTAGATGGGATGAAGAGGTCAGAGGTCAGCAGACAGGAACCTCACCACACACCACTGGAAGAGGCCAACAGTCACCTTGTGCTCCACCTACCAGCTGCTGGTTCTTCCTCAGACGCTCATTGAGGCCCTCCACGTTGGCCTGCTCCTCCTCCAGCTCCTCCTCCAGCTGGCTGATCTTTGTCTCCAGCCGGCGCTTCTCGTCCGACAGCAGGGACCTGACGGAGTCGTGGATGTTTAATATGAAAGGACCTAAGACGTTCATCTGATGGCAGATATTGGAACTAGCATTCACAAAACAGGTGCCCAGAGACCACGAACCACTCAGGTCAGATCCTGTGTGTGATCCTTCTACCACTGTAACATGAGCGTCACCTTTCTAAATACCAGCAACTGCAATTTGTACATACTGGAAATGTCAAGTTCCTGTCAACGATGTGGAAATAATACAGGCCAGTTTACCACAGAGGTCGTGTGTATGCACTGATCATCACACGTCATCACTCCTGTCAATGCACTTTGAATATAGTGAGTAACACCATTACCATGTAAAGAGCATTTTGTTTCATGTTGTACTCTTTTCTCTTTTACATATAATTTTTTTCTTTCAGCTGGGAGTAAAATCTGTTCTCACTTGTAATGTATCAGGCAGCACAGTGGCGCAGTGGTTAGCATGGTCACCTCACAATGGTCATGCAAAAAGTGACATGCTAGCAGAGACACATGTTGAGGGTCCCTGGTCCGATTCCTAGCCTTGGGGATGGGGTTGTTTCTGTGCTCACCAGGTACTCCGGCTTCCTCCCACCTCCAAAAGCTTGCTAGGTTAATTGGTTACTCCAAATTGGCTGTAGTGAATGTGAGGTGAGTGTGAATGGTTAGCCCTATGATGAAGTGGCTCCTGGTTGAACGTCCCTTTCACCCATTGACAGCTGGAAACGTGACCCGTGACAACCACAAGCGGAAGATAAGGAACTAACGAATATAATACAGCCTGTACATTTTCTGCACCTACAGTAAATGTCCCTGAGGTGGATTAATAAAGGTCGTTCAGTTACCGGTACTCTGGATAATAAATCAGTACAACCCACTTTCCCGAGGAGTTACTGGCCAGCTCTTCAGACAGCTCGTCTCTCTCCGTTTCGGCCTGCTTCCTTGCTCGCTCGGCTGTGGCCAACATCTGCAGAGAGTAGAAGTAAGACATGATGGTGTAAAAGACTGACGCTGGAGCCTACAGACCAAAGGACAGCGTGTTGGATCAGTTCCAAAATGAAGGAACGCACAGGGAAAAAAAAATTGTACAAAACGTCAAAGTGTGCATTTACAAATCGCAGCTGTGTGTGTGTATGTTTCCTGGGTATGTGTGCATTCTCACTGCGTGTGTGAAACATTTGCAACTCTCCTGACATGTGCCAAGGTTGTTTTGTTTTTTTTCTCAACACTGACCCATCAGGGTCAATCAATCAGAAGAATCGAACCCACGAGTTTGAATCATCATCAGTTGGACCTTCTGTTCTGGCTGTTCGACTCGACTCAGTTTGGTACCTGACACGTCCGAGTCCGTTCCTCCTCGATGTGACGTGACACAAGCACTTGTAGCTACACAATGGTGAACTTGGTGCAGTTTGTGGATTTCTTCAAACGGAACACAGACGGTCGCCTGACTTCCATGCTGCTGGTGTCTGTTCCAGACACACAATCGATTGATTAATTAACACAATTGATTAGGACACGAGGAAAGAAGGACGATGGAACTAAGAGGAAAAAGGCTGGCGCACGCGCCCACACACACACACACACACACACACACACACACACAGCAGCGGTTTGTAAATGCACATTTTGATGTTTTGTACAGATTTTTGTTCGGGCATGTGCGTTCATTCATTCTGGAACCAGCTCCACTGGTCTGACTGTTCACTCTGTGTGACCCTCCTCTTTTTGTCTTTCTCCAGCTTTGTGAGGACCAGTGATAGCTTCATTTCAGAGGAGCTCAGATGCACCTCCTGCAGCTGGACGATGTCGGCCTCCACGGCTTTGGCCCTCCGCTCAGACTCCCTGGCCGAGGCGAGCACCTCCTTGTGGGCTGCACGTGAGTCCTCCAGCTCCCTCTGGACCTCCTTCACCTGACCCTGTGACAACAGGTTGAATGATTGTCAGGATCCTGAAGATGGTCGTCATCTCTTGAAAAGACATTTAGCGTTTCGTTTTAGAGAGACTTGAAGATACCAGATTCAAACTGATGACTTATGACTTATTCTGTTCTGACCTGGATCTTTCGCAGCTGCTTGAGTAGCTCATCACGCCCCCTGCTGGTGGCCTCCAGTTGATCCTCCATGTCCTTCAGTTCCCCCTCGAGCTTCTTCTTCCCAGCCGTTGCCTGACCTCGCTGCTTCTTCTCCTCCTCCAGCTCCGCCTCCAGCTCACGCACCTGATAAGGAAACAGCAGGTTTGATATTTCAACACACGATTGGTTGAGTAAATGTTCATTGATACGTTTTATATCCAGATGTTCCTCCAACACGTGTGGGTTGTCTCTGCAGCTCCATCCAGACATGAAGCGTCGGATCATTAACTATGAATACAATCACGTGGTTCTACCTGATGTAGGCGGTCTGTGGGCGGGGCCTAACCGTGCTTATGTAGCCAACAAAGATGGCTGCTTGTCTTTGCGTCAACAGGAGACGAGATGGACGTTTCTCTCCAACAAAGGACCGTTTCCATTCTATCCTCTCTCCATCAGTCTCTCTGTCGTAGTGCTATCCGTGTGTGTGTGTGTGTGTGTGTGTGTGTGTGTGTGGTATTTTGATACACACTCGTGGAGTGGGGGGGTATTGCTCGGATGTGGCTCTGGTTCTCCAAACGTCTTCCTTCACTTCAGACCCAGACATGCTGTGTTCTACATAACTCCTTCCTCATATCACATGGTTTGGTCTGAACATGAGCACGTTAAGAACGGAGACTCTGACAACAGCAGCACCTGTTTGAGGAGCTGCTTCCTTTTCTCCTCGCCCATCTCCTCTCGGGCCTGCAGCTCCCGCTCATGCTGGGCTTTAAGGGCCTGACCGTTGACCTCCAGACGCAACTTGGCGTCCTCGGCCACCTGCAGCTCATCCTCCAGCTCCTCCATCTGGGTTCTCATCTCCTCCACAATGGCCTCCAGGCCACGCTTTGCCTTCTCCAGGTCATGGACCTGATGGAGGATGGAGGTAAGACCACATCTGCCCTCTAAAATCCTCATACCCTTCAGAAGATGATCTTACGCTCTTTCCCACGTCATCCTTGGAACTGATCAGGTCCTCCATCTCAGCTCGGAGAGCCTTTGTGGTCTTCTCCGCCTCCTCCAGAGCATCCTGGTTTTCCTCCAGTGCTCTGCCCAGAGCTAAGACCCGCGTCTCCTTCTCTCTGGCCTCCGCCTCTGCCCGATCGCGCTCCTCTGCAAACTTACAGGACACGGCTCGTTCCTCCGCCAGCATCTGATGGGTGAAGGAGATCGGGAGCAGCTCGTAGAATCAGACAGACATGGGTGTGACTTATGTACTCTCTAGTTTGAATCCATTTGGAGGCTGCTGACCTGATCAAACTTCTTCTGCTTCTTCTCCAGATTGGACACGAGCTGCCGCTGGTTGTCCAGCTCCATGAGGACGTCCTCCAGCTCCTGCTGCAGCCGGCTGCGGCTCTTGTCCAACTTGTCGTACGCCGCGGCCTTCTCCTCGTACTCGCTGTTGGTCGCCTCCAGCTCGCGCTGCAGACGTTTCTTTCCCTCCTCCATCACCTCTAATGTCCCCAGTGTCTCGTCCAGCTTCTTCCTGCAGTCTGACAGCTGACAGAAAGTTGACCAGTGAGTGGGGCTGCAGCCATCAAAAGACCTCAGTCCTGTGCTAAGATGTTCACATGGATTGAAATACGATTTGCTTTTTCTGACATCATATTCATGAGGGCGCAAGTGGGAGCTGAACACCAGCTCTCTCACCAAAAAAGCACAACCTCACACCCCTCTCCTTATGAACGGTGGAAGCTGTCTCCACCTTTCAGGTTCTGGGCATGCACATCTCTGCGACCACTCCTGGACCCCTGACAACAAGGCCCTGGTGAAGAAGGCTCAGCAGGAAGAAGAACCTGGACCAGAAGCTGCTGCTGGCCTTCTACCACGCGTCGGTCGAGAGCGTGCTCACATACAGTCTGTGTGTGTGTGGTATGCAGGCTCTATAGCAGAGGGTGATAAAAACTGCCCTTTGCCCCCCCCCGAACACACCGGTCCACATCCTGCTGTTACAGGAGAGTAAAGACCATCACTGTAGAGCCCACACACCCCGCCTGTTGCCTTCTGGAAGGCGATCAAGTCTCAGACTGATCAGCACAGCAAACACCCATGGACTCACACACACACACACGGTCCGATATGACACACCACACTCTTTAAATCTAACTAGTACTTTGAAGCTTTTTAAACCTTTTTAACCGTATTAACCATTTAACCTGACTCTTTTAAACTGCCATTGCCATGGTTACTGCTATTCATTTATTTTCTTCTTTTATTCGTGGGGCAGAGTGGCCCCACGTGCAGTTTCGTTGTAACTCGTGTGCGATGACAATAAAGTGTATTCCTGTTCCATCTGCTGCTTGACTCATCAACACGGCCCATGAACATCACATAAGTCACTAATCTCAGCCTCACTTACCCCAGTCACACTAGTATATAATGTAGTATTGGGACATTCTTGATTTTTTCATTTCATTTTATTTTATTTTGTGTTTTTCTTCTTTCTTTGCTCACTGTTTATGTGCATTGGCCATTTGGATGCTTGGCGATAAAACCAGATTCTGACTCTGGTCAGATTTGCACACAGATTCCCATCTAAACTATGAATCTGGTCTCTCTGCAGCGTGTCCTCGCTCCTCCACGGCGGCTGACCTGCACGTTGAGGCTGGACGCCTGCCTCTCCACGCCCCGTTTGGCTTCACTCTCCTCCTCCAGCTGCTCCATCAGACCGATCCTGTCTTCCTCCATCTGCCGGAGACGTCCGGACACGTTGAGCTTCTGACGTGTTTCTTCTGACAGCAGCTCCTGGAAAGACACCATGTAGGGAAGAAGTGTTAGTCTGGAAGGAGGCAAAGACCGTTTAAAGACAGGTTAAAGACTGGTTCTCCCCACCTGTGTGTCCTGGAGCTGAGAGGACAGACCGGAGATGTCTTTACTCAGCTTGATGTTCTTTCCCTCTACCTCGTTCAACAGACTCGTCATGCTTTCCATCTCCAACTAGTGGAGAAGAAGAGAGTGGAATGGAGAGATGAACAGAAGAAAGAGGTAAAAGAATCAGTCAATTTTCCTCCACTGTTTTTTCCTTGTGAACAAAGTTCCACAAACAATCACAGTGGTGATGCTCAGATGAAGGTTCATGGAGCGTTAAAGCTTTCCATCCAAAGGGTTCACTAGTGGGCACAAACTTCATGGTGCTTCATTGGCCCTACTGCGCCATCAAGTGGACAAAAATATAAAACCGGCAGTGTGATGACTTGTATAATGACTTTGATGTGTGGAAGTAAATTCATTTTTGTGATGCCTCTACATAAAAGACACAAAATAAAAACGCAACAAAGCCATGAGTCCAGACCATGAGAGGAGATCTGGAGATCTACTGACACACGAAAACTGTCGGTTCGAGGGGCTGTCAACGTTACCACATACGTCATTGACAAAAATCTTCCAGAATTACTTGACACAGACAAAGAGACAAAGAGGCTGATGAAGGAAGGTCACCAGATCGCAGCGTTCTACAGTGTTTGAAAGAGGTGTCACTTTCCTAAGATGGAGTCGCATAACTATTGTTATTTCTTTGAGGTCACTCACAGTATCAACTTTCTTCCCATACGTGTTCTATTGTGGCGGATTGAACCGCACATGTTGACATTGCGATTACTCACGCCCATCTTGGAGACTCTCTCCCCCAGCTCCATCCTCTGGCGCTCGCTCTCACTGAAGCGTGAGTGCAGGTCATTGAGTTGACCTTCCACCTTCTTCTTCTTGTGCTCCACGTCCTGCTTGGCGCTGGCGAGGGACCGCAGGTCTGCGCTCAGATCTGCCGACTCCTTTTCCAGAGCCTGCTTGGCTTTCTCCAGTCCCGCCTTGACCTGGACCGTCAAAGGTGGCAGGAGAAGGAGTAAACGGACAACAGCGCTTGGAAAAAGTGGTTCTCAGAGGATCTGGAAACTTCAGTTGAGTTCCATTTTACCCTCTTGGCCTGTTCCAGCTGCTCAGTGAGCTCCTCCACTGCCTGATTGTGCTTCTGTCTCAGGTCCTGTATTTGGGTCTCGTGGCTGCGTCCCTCCTCCTCGATGGCCCTCTTCAGCATGGCCACCTCCTGCTCACGCTTTGCCCTGCACATCAGACAGCATCACAAGACGTGTGACAGTCAGCAGCTTAGAGGCAGATGTCGACATGTGGAGGGATTGGAGTACGGTTTTTGGCTCCAGGGTTGTCCAGGTGGTCCTGGTTGTCCTAATGCAGATAGCTTTGAATTCAAACATACTTCATAAATGTTTAATAAATTTTGAATAAATTCATATTTATTACTGATAAACACAACACACACACACACACACACACACACACGTATAAATATTTCAGTTTTCTCTTATAATTAATTCTACATGTCTGTGTAAACTGAAAAAACGTGACGTGATGTGCCAGTGCATCATGTCCATCATCAAGTCATGTGTCCGCCCAAGTCAAGGCTTTGAAGTATGTGTTGAGTAATTCAGGAAGATTTTTATGATGTGCATTGTGTTGATGACCTCACATTTTGTGGACTTGTGACATTTGTGGCATCTGCTGCAGCCTCCACACCATATGAAGTTCATACACTGTGAGAAGCACTGAACTACGACACAAATGTTGGATGCATGACGTGGGACAGACCGTAGCTCCTGCTGAGCGGCCGTCGTATCCAGGCTGTCCTCCAGCTCAGATCGTAGGGCATTCAGCTCCTCCCCAAGATCCCGGCGTGCCGCCTCAACCTTCCCCCTGGCCGCCCGCTCTGCCTCCAAGTCTTCCTGCAGCTCTGAAATCAGTGCTTCCAACTCCCTGGCCTTCTTCACCGCTGACCCACGCTGGTTACTCTCCTCCTCCAAACTTTGTTGACAAATCAGTATTAATTACCAGGTAAATTTAGAGGAAGAAAGAATGTCAGGATTCATTTAGTGCAGGGGTGGCCAACCAGTCAGAGGCTAAGAGCCACAGTTACTACCAAAGAGCCACATTATACAGATGGGCACACATGAACTACCTCAATCCATTCCCCTCTCTCTTACACACAAGGCCTCTGCTCTGCCAGATTTACTGTAAATTTCACACATCAACATGGAGTGAACTGAAGTGCCACTGAAGATTTGAAGCCTTGAAATGCGCCAATGATGAAAAAAAAAAACTCTCCCACTCTTTTATAATCGTCCTGTGTCTTCATATTTTATATCTTCATATTTTCATTTTGCTGTGCATTTTTTCCCAGCCATTTTGACGGTGAATTTGCTAGCCCCACACTACTCAATGAGTTTCGCTCCAAGTCATTTGCATCATGCACATGATATGCACATACTGTAAAAAACAACATGGACGCAAGAGCTGCCGAAACCGGGCAAAGAGACGCAGGTTGGCCACCCCTGATTTAGTGGAAATGCCTCGGAGAAGAGACCATGTCACTGTTCATTTTGTGCCATTAGCAGAAGCATGGTGATGTCAGAGACAGTATTTGATGGTTTTACTTTGTATACAATCGTTTTGTACATTTCAGCATAGTTCCATATATTTACATTCAAAGTCTTCAAAGTCTCCAGAAGCTGAAGTCCGACTGAATGTGTTTGTTGCCTCTAGCAGCCTTAACTAATGCAATTTCCGAATGAACCAAGAGAAGGTTCTTTAGTCCGGCCTACACTGTATTGTGTTGTGAGATACGGTCCCTCAGTCTTACCGAGCCTGTGTGGCCTGGAGCTCCTCCTCCTTGGCTGCCAGCTGGGCTCGGAGCTCCGCTAGTTGGTCCTGCAGGTCAGCCTGCTGCTCCTGAAGATCAGCTACTTCTGCCTCCACCTTTCTCTTGGCCTTTTCCATGTCCAGACGACCCTTCTCCTCCTTCTTGAAACGCACTGGACACATAATCAACATGAACAATGGCAATCCACAGGGCTCTGTTTTAGAACAACTGGAATTTACAAGATCAATCTATGGTAGCCCATTTCTACCATTAAAGTAAAAAAAATCTCAAGTCATAATGATGAGATAGTCTCAGTACACATTTCTGTGTCCATTTAGTGTCCACATCGATTGTTTACTGACATTTTCTCAGTATTACCCTCAAGCTCTGAGATCATGGACTCGTGTTTGGCCTTGAGCTTGGTCAGGTTCTTGGACTTCTCCTCCTCCTCAGCCAAGTTTGAGTTTACATCAGCCATTCTCTCCTCGAGAAGCTTTCTCTCCTGAAAACAGTGAGACATGAGAGCTCAAGTTACAATAGTGACAGAACAGTTCATGAACATACAGTTCATTGTGGGCGTCATGGTACAGGGAAGGGTTCAAAGCATGCACAGTAAATCCTTGCGCAATTGTTTTGCTACATGTGTCACGGAAGTGGAGACGTTAAGTCAGTCAGAGGATGTTGCTCATGCTATAAATGACCTGGTGCTAATGGTAGCAGAGACAGTGTGTCACTGTCGGCACACGGAGGAGACAGTCAGGGAGGAAGGACACTTCACTCCTGCAACTGTTAAACAACCTCTGACAGGACAAAAGACCAAACCAAAGCATCAGAGGTTTCATAGTCAAGATCTGCAGCAGGTCAGATAAAGTGCTCGTGTCAGTGTGGAGAAACACAGAGATGGCGAGTCCAGTGAGTGAGTGAAACAGACGGTGGCAGTGACCATGAAAACTGGACAACAGCTGACAATAGACAACATATGACATGTCCTTGAACATAAATGAAAACAACATGGAAGAAGAAAGAAAGAACACAACCAAAAACCATGACCTCAAACTGTGATATGAGCTGAACTGTGGATTCTGTGAACCGTTTCACCTGGAGGATACAGGACACTCAACATGGGAAGACACAGAAGTGACCTTTTTACCTTCTGCAGTTTGTTATTTTGATCCTCCATTAGCAGAACGTCCTCCTCCAGTTTCTTCACCTTTCCCTCCACAGCCACTTTCTCCAGCTGCAGCTTCTGCCGAGCATCTTCTTCTTGAGCAAGGTGAGTTTCCATAAGCTGCAGAAAAAAACGTACAATACATAGCTTTAAGTTGATCTAACACGTTTTTTATTTGATTATTGATCATATATCAAAATTAACCCGGTGTGAACCAACGACCCAACTGAAGTTAAAGAACACAAACACTCCACTGGTCAGATTGGAAGTGAAGAAGCATCCTGGATGAACAACGAAATGTCATTACCTACAATTTAACCCTGCAGACTGATCTATCAAATTTCTGGACAAATAAAGATCTTGATGTTATGACTAAACAGGGGATTATAAAAAGAAAAATACTGCATAAATCGACAACATCACAGTGCATCAACCTGGAGCTGCTGCTCCATGTCCTTCTTCTCCTGCTGAAGAGAGTTGCTTCGATCCTCCTCCTCCTCCAGCCGGGCCTCCATCTCATGCAACACCTCCTCCAGCTCCTGCTTCTTGGCCTCCAGTCTCACTCTCATCTCCTCGGCCTCGGTGTACAGCTCTGTCTCTGCCTGGAGTCTGGACTCCAGCTGCACTCGTTCCTCCAGCAACTGCAAACACACAAAAACACAAAAACATAAAGTTTGTAACAAATGCAAAAGTGAAACAAGTGGGGTGAAAAAACATGTTTCTTTCACCTGGGTATGTCTCTGGGTGATGTCCTTCAGTTCAGCCTCAACCTTGTTTGCCACCTCCTTCACCGCCTTGAGTTCTTCATCCTTCTGCCCCATTTCCTCTTCCTGTCTGGTGACCTGCAGCAGGGGCTTGACCTGGAGCATGAACAACCACAGAAAAAAAGAGTCAAATATGGAGGTGATGGATTGTGCGCTCAATACTACTGAAGACGTTCCACGGTAGCTTCTGTGTCAACAGAAATGAGTGTAATTCAGTGTACCGTCCTGTGAAGTATGTAAGCATGTAAACCTTTGTGAAGAGCCTCCACCACTGCCAGTTTTTAAGCTTGAGGTAACAGGCACAGTTCCTCTGGATGACCTTCATGGCAGTCAGCTGCTGCTGACGTTTACTGAAAGCCCTGAAAACCAAGCAAAATGTGAATTCAGCTTTTTCAGAAATTTTCCTCCATAAATGTACATGTGGTACCAGTCAATTGTACCAAAGTGGACATTTCTAGGCACCAGTGCTGGCTGGTGAAGAGTTCTTTTTTGTCAGATATCTTTTGCATGGAAACATGCAAACACACCGGAAATTTGTCCTCCGCATTTGACCCATCCTAACAACACACACTCCCACACTGCAAGCTAGCAGCAGTGGGCTGTCATGTCAGTGCCCGGCTCCAGGGCACCTCAACACCAACCCAGGGAACTGGCACCTCTTCAGCTACCAGTCCACATCCATATTGGCGTCAGTAGCTGGACTTGCACTGGTCGGCCCCCGGTCCCAATGCCAGGGCTCTACTATCTGAGCAAATGCCAACTGTACCGTATGACGTACTGTGCTGTGTGTGGCCTGTAGGCTTAGTTACAGTGTGAGATCCGCTGTGAGATTATAATATTTCACCTTGGAAAGTGCTTACATCTGTGTTATCAAGCTCAGTGGTAACGCTGTCCTAGGGAGGAAGCAGTTAGTGCATGTGCCCTATAACTAAATTTTCTTTGCCTGTATACAACACAGTATCGTCTTTCTGGTGTTTGACAGCACCACGTTGGGCAGGGGGCATGTTTGAAACTCCACACCGGTGTCATATTCCTGTCACTAATGATCAGAGCAAATGTGTATCTGTAGCTAGCTCAGGGTTAAACACCAACAACTAGGTGGGCTGTTGAACCAGGATAATCCCATTGAAGTACCAGCAGTGGGAATATGGAGTTGTCCAGACTGGAGACACATCTGTAGAAATCTGACTTGAATAATTTCAAACCACTTTCACATGTGGTCCCACTTTCAAAAATGAGATTCTATACGATTTTAGCTTCAGAATTCATAAAACATGTCTGGATACAGTTGGACGTGGCCTTACTTGCGGGCCAGGAAGCCTCTGGCTTGTGCCTGGAAGGAGATGATGATCACGGTCAGTCTGAGGTCACGTTCCTCCTCCAGCTGAGCTAGAACTCCTGTCCTGAAGAACATCTTACTCTGACCGATGCGGTACAGGTTGGGATCCAGATCCAGGTGTTTCACCTGAGGACAGGAGGGAAACTGAGTGAGATACAGAACAAGATATCTGACATTTGAGGTTTCATATAATCAGCTGACCATCAGACAACACGCCTGCTTCCCGTCCATGAAGCCCTTTGGGATCACGTTAGCTGCCAGGATTTCGTACCTACAAACACAAAATACTGAATTTTTGAACAAGCTGGCACCAGAGCATTGTTAACTGTTAGTTATATGACTGCAGGAAGTATGGAACGCTACTCAGAGACAATAGCTATGACTGCAAAAAGATTCTAAATAGCACATTTTTTGTTCCTTCCACTTTTCTGAGTCAAAGTTTGGTGTTTATTCACAAAACGAGGCTTCATACAGTTGCAAAGAAATCAAACAGAAACAAAATGACCATTAAAGTTTGTTTGAGGACAAAAGGACATTGTGCATATAATAAATCAAAGACCTTTTCCTCACCTCTGTCTGAACTCTTGGAACACAATGCGGTTGGGGAATCCCTGCCTGCAGATTCGAATGCCTTCAAGAACGCCGTTGCACCTCAGCTGCTCCAACACCAGGTTGGCGTCCATCTTACCAGCCTGCAGTGCAGCCACCATATTGACAAACTCTGAATCCCGTGACATGGATGTAAAAAGTATCAGTGGGAAAGTTTTAGAATCAGATGTCTCACTCTCTTCTCATGGTTGGGGATAATGCAGCGGACAAAGTTTGGCTGTGTGTTGTGCAGCGTGGTCATCAGCTTGCCCAGGGACTCCTTGTACAGCTGCCCCACTGTGCGGAACATGCCCTTTTTGGATTTGGCTGGTGCTGAACTCTCGGACATCTTGGTAATGGTCTCCAGACCCACCACCCGATCCACTGACCCAGTAGAAATGAAAGTTTAAAAAATGCATTTTGCTACTACAGTAAGGCTGAGGGAAATGTGAAATGTGCTCATTGGATGACTAACCGTCTTTCCACAGATCCTGGATGAAATTGCTGGAGGAGTTGTTGAGCAGAGCTGTGACATTGTCGTTCAGAGGGTCCATGTTTTTTGTCAGCCAGCTCGCTGCATTGTAGTCAACCTAGAAACATAGAAGTACGACAGACAGTTGGTGGCGATGTTGTGTATTCAAACTGTAATGACGAAGTCACTAAATCAAAATGTCAAAAATGTCAATGTTGATTCAGCACAGAGAAGGTTTTTAAGCCAGTGTCGATTTCTCACTTTGACTCAGCCGGCTTGTTGAATTATTTTGAAAGAATTGTCTGTTTACAACATCGAAGAAAAAAAGGCTAGAGAGCTCCCTCTCCAGGTACGTGACTGTTCTTGCTCTCCGTCTACAGAAGTCTGCATCATGGACTTAACACCCTCCTTTCTTCATCAAATCATACCCCTCCTTGAACCGCCACCTTACCATGGTGGAGGGGTTTGAGTACCCGAATGATCCTAGGGGCTATGTTGTCGGGGTTTTTTATGCCCCTGGTAGGGTCTCCCAAGGCAAACAGGTCCTAGGAGACGGGTCAGACTAAGAGCGGTTCAGAATTGCCCCAATGAGACAAATTTTAAAATCAAGGACGCGCACGTCGCCCGGATTGGCGTCACCGGGGCCCCACCCTGGAGCCAGGCCTGGGGTTGGGGCTCGTGGGCGAGCGCCTGGTGGCTGGGTCTCCGAAGCTGGGTCTCCGAAGGAGCGACGTGGGCCCGCCCTCCTGTAGGCCCACCACCCGCAGGAAGGCTCAGAAGGGGCCGGTGCAATGTGGTTTGGGTGGCGGCCGCGGGCGAGGGCCCCGGCAACCCAAACCCCGGACAACGACTCTGGCTATGGGGACATGGAATGTCACCTCACTGGGGGGGAAAGAGCCCGAACTTGTGCGGGAGGCTGAGCGGTACCGGCTAGAGATAGTCGGGCTCGCCTCCACGCACAGCTTGGGCTCCGGAACCCATCTCCTTGAGAGAGGTTGGACTCTCTATTATTCTGGAGTTGCCCGCGGTGAGAGGCGACAGGCTGGTGTGGGCTTGCTCATAGCTCCCCAGCTTAGTCGCCATGTGTTGGAGTTTTCCCCATTGAGCGAGAGGGTCGCTTCCCTTCGCCTTCGGGTGGGGGATAGGTCTCTC
>CAAKHB010006973.1:0-11572 GCA_901007665.1 Aeoliscus strigatus
AATATTTACGCTAAAACACTGATACCGAATGAAATTCAATCGGACATCCCTTTTTCTCTGGTTTGACATTTATGTCAAACCAGAAAAATGTTGCTAACAATCATGAAGAGAAAAGCCTATCTATTATCTATCTATCTATCTGGTCTATCTATCTATCTATCTATCTATCTATCTATCTATCTATCTATCTATCTATCTATCTATCTATCTATCTATCTATCTATCTATCTATCTATCTATCTATCTATCTATCTATCTATCTATCTATCTATCTATCTATCTATCTATCTATCTATCTATCTATCTATCTATCTATCTATCTATCTATCTATCTATCCATCTATCTATCTATCTATCTATAGTCCCCGGGGCTCACAGGGCTGTGAGAGGATCGGTCACTCCCAAGCATTCAGAGCAGCGTCCATTCTCCCCCATTTTCCCTCTTTCCCTCTTTCCCTTCTTTCCCTCCTTTGCAGGTTTGTTTCGTCTTTGGCTGGCTGACAGATGTCCATCAGCTCCAACGTTTACAGCCCCCCAGTATATTTCCAGGCCCCACAGCACGACAAGAAACTGGGCAGTAATTGCTCCTTGAAACAGCCCTCAGTATTCAGCTGAGCTTTGAAAGCCACTTTGTTTTGCATATGTATTACTTTGATATGAGGGGTGTGATGGTAAAAATATCTTCTGAACCGTCGGGAAATTGTTTTGTGTGCACACAATTTCTATTTACTTCAGCCACACTGATTTGTACTCAGTACTCAATGCAAGCGCACAATTTGAACAGGATGCATGTAATAACAGCACACAGCAATTTTCGGTCCCCTGACTGCGAAAACTCCAAAGGCTCGGTTTTCATTCATTATCTCCCCTAACTCAATTTCCGGTCAAGCAGCAGATAGTTACAGCCCGTGACTTTTAGGTATGATTACTAATAACCTGTAATTAAAAGAGAAGAGAAGAGAAGAGAAGAGAAGAGAAGAGAAGAGAAGAGAAGAGAAGAGAAGAGAAGAGAAGAGAAGAGAAGAGAAGAGAAGAGAAGAGAAGAGAAGAGAAGAGAAGAGAAGAGAGTCTGGCAGCTGCATGTCGGAATGTCAGCCTGAATCACAAACCTTCACCTCTGTTAAAGAACAATGTTGTTTGTCTGTCTTTGTTTTTTTTTACAATAGCTTGTCACTTTGGTCAACAGATAAGAACAGTTCTCAAGATAAAAGGTCAATTAAAAGCCATTGGCTTTGACAAAGAAAGGCTGTTTATTTAGAAGAGGTTTCGGTGCACTTCATCCTCACATACTTACATCGACATTGGTCTTTTTTCCAAAGCTGAAGCAGACAGGTTTGAGAATGTATGTGTTAGTAATTTGGAAACTTCTGGGGGTTACTAGTGTCATATCCCACAATGCAATGGTGAATTCCTTAAACATGTGGCGAGTCAGGAAAGGGGTGGTTGACCTATGCCTTCCCATGAGCCCCTCGGGAACAGCTTTGCTCTGTTGCTCGAGAAAATCTCGAATCACTGCTCAAAGTGCTTCACTGCTTGTGACTGGAATTCTAATCAGCTTATTCTCCTTCTCCCCTCCGAAACAAACTCTCACTGCTCCTCTCTTTCACCACCATGCAATTTCTTATTTGTGTTTCTTTTTCTTTTCAAACATGTGTCTGTTTTAGCGGTTTAGGTATTCAGGACAACACATGTGATCCATTCCTGTACGTAGGCGAGGAGAGTGGAGGCAGCTGAAAGGGAAACGTGTCGATTTACTTTCCTGGTTTATTGTATCACGTCTAAGTCATCTAAGTCTAATATCATGGCCATACCCACAGTTCTGTCTGTATGGAGATGTGGTGACTTTGTTTTGCATTTGATATCGCAGAAAATCTAGACATAACAGATAATAACATCATTACGCTTAAGAAAATGTGTGTGAAGGTTCTCAGTTCTCCAGGTCATGGTATATAAAGAAGTGTCTCGGATCAGTGGCGAAATGTCTTCAAGTCTAAAGACCAAACCTAAAGTCTGGTTGCCTACGAATTAACCTAGCAAGATAAGAAAATGTGATATTAAAATGTTTAAACTTGACTGAACCGATATACAATCATCACATGACATCACATGACATCACATGACATCACTGGCCCATGCTAGCAACAAAGCTAACATGACAACATAATAAAGCTAAAGCTAATTGCTATTTTTAGTTTGACTGCTTCGACCTTGGACATCAAGACTAAATGAACACTCCACGTTTCTTTTCACACCAAAGGACCATCGCTGTGGCACCTTGATTAATGTAACTATTAGCGTATTAGAGTAACTATTAGCGAATGCTACGTGAAGCTGTTTCATTGCAATGGGATGACACAATGTGGCTAACTGACCAAATATGATGACATTCTTATCAGACTTGGACAGCACAAAGTTGTTACTTCAGTCATGGTTGACGTCCAAAAGTCACTGTCCTTCTTTTTTCTGGAAGTAAAGAGTCAATACTCATGTTTTATCACCAAAGTACCGTGAGTAAATACATGTGATTTTGCAGTCACGTGACCGACAGGTGAACATTTGCGTCTCTTTCAGTGCGGGGACACCATTAGACACAGCCCTGACACGACCTCTGGAGGTTTCGACATTTTAAAGGCTGAAAAGGGAAGTGGAACTAAAAGAAGCAGTAGGCTGCATGAGGCAAGGTTATTTTTTCAGCTCGCTTCTAATCATCTATAACACGACATCACAGAAACCCATGTAAAATAATGAGGGGAATGCGTCTGTATGTGGATACGGGAGCATTAATGAAGGTCAGTAGATCCTTAATTAGTGGAACAGCTTTTATCAAAGAGAACTAGAAAAGGTCTCATCAATGTCATCGAGGCCTCGGGGGCAGAAGGAGGCTCCACAGAGACTTTGGGTCAGGGTCAGAAGTGGCATGTGTCGTGATGTGTGTAGAGAGGCAGTGAACAGGGTCAGTGTCTCGGTCTCAGCTCTGGCCGAACGGTGTCAGGGAAACCAGTGGAGGGGACTCGACTAGTGGGGAGCAGAGATGGAGAATGGGAAGTAGACAGCTGCACAGGGGTGAATAGGAGGTCCCTTTGTGTCCTGCCAGCAAAAATCTGTGACCAATTATCTGTGCCTGTCTCTCAAGGGGGAATTCTTGAACGCTTTAGGTGGGTGTGCGGAGGGGCAGTGGTGGGGGGAGAGAGAGAGAGAGAGAGAGAGAGCGTGCTGGTGGATAGCTGCTGCTGTTTGTTAATGTCATATCTTGTCTTTTCTTCAGTCCAGTGCATGAAGAGGACACATACGTCTTTTCCTTCTTTAGGTTTCATGCTGCTCATGAATGAAAGCCCTCTGAGAAAACATAAAAGTCAGGAGAAATTTGTCACATGTGCACATATCAAACATAGACCCCCAAAAGGGTTATTGCACCTCCTGTATGTCTATTTGAAGCACAGGAAAATAACAATTTGTCCCCCAATTGCTGAATTATGTCTGCCTATGACTTACCCCCACCCCACTGAGAGCACTTCCTATTTGTGTGGTTAGATTTCCAGCTATGAGAAAAGTGTGTCCAACTGAGAGAAGGAGAAAGTGGTTGAGAGAACATGGCCGACTTGTAGACCATGTGTTAGGCATTAAAGGCTAATTACAGTTTTAAAAGCCCTGTGTTTACCACCGAGAAAAGCCTTGTTAGGTGTATTTTACTGTCTCCTCTGAAATTATTCATCCTTGACAAGCTCAATTGACATTATCATAATTACAAATGTGATTGCTCCTTTAATCGCTCGGCCTGCTGTTTTGCCATTTTGCCTGTCTGCAACGGAAGTCAACACCGTGCAACTGCTCCTCTCTGTCCATTCATCAGAGGACCGGATGCAGGATACAGGATAGTTGTCTTCTCCTAATGACTGACTTAGAAGGAAAACAAGTACCTCCAGTGATGCTATTCATCACTTGTTGTTGCCAGGAGAGAAGAATCAGCACCGAGAGAAAATAACCACGGTTGGATCAGCAGTCAGATCTGAAATGGGCAGTGTGTGTTCGCAGGAACACGAGGGAACTCTGCCCCAGCCTGGAGTGTTATTGCACAGGTATACAATAACCGCTGCTTCTGACCCTGTGGCCGCCCCCATCCCCTCCAATCCCACATTGTTGCCAATAGCGATGACTCTGGTTGATCTTCACCTGTCAAAGCAAAGCTCTGACTAAAGACTTGCAGCTTGAGGAGAGGGCAGCAGAGAGGAAGAGAGAAAGAAAGAACAAACAATCTCTTTTGTTCTGAATTCAAACGTAGTTTAGAATGAATTGAAATCTGACAAGCCTTTTTTATGTATTTAGATTATAATTATAATGTGGGAATTTTCCATTAACTCCCAAATCTTTGATAACGTAAACTGTTGAAATGCTTTGAAAACATCAGTCTAAGCTTACATTTGCCTTCCGTGCCTTCAGCAACTTGAACAGAGAACTGTGACAAGTCCTCATCAATCAGTCAGCAGGCTGCAGGACGTTGGCATTGTTTTGCATTTCTCCAGTTTGTTTCTTCCTGAGGATTTTTCTTCTCTTGACAGGAGGTGCTGCACACATACCAGCAGTTGAAAGAGGAGCCACATTCTTTCAGCAAAGATTCCTCCATCCCTCCTTTGTTTAAAAAAAAATTGTGTTTGCTCAAGAGGCTTTCCTCACCTTCGCCTCCTTTTGTCGGTGAGTTGTCCAATCACAGACAGGGCGAGGCTCTGAAACTGTCTCCCTGGCACAGACTGGAGATTGGATGGCAACTGTTACCCACGGAAACGGTCTGGAGCGAAAACACACACGTTTTCATCGTTTCAAAACAGGTCTCAGGGTGGAGGAATACGAACATCTGAATCCGCATACATTTCATCCTCCGTATCATGTTACCATAGTAACTCCGATGAGATCGGTACCATTGTCTGCTCACTTTGATAATCAAATATCACATTTTTGACGGTTCTATATGCTCGGCAGACAAGGACGTGCCGAGTACCGTCTCGTCTTCTCTGTTTGCGGTGAGTTTCAGCACCACCTATTGGTCTGGAGTATGAACTACAGCCTGTCGATGCGTTTTCATAGATGTGGATGCAAATTTTCTTGATATGGAGCCAGGGAAAACGGAGGGAAAACAGATCATTGGCCTCAAATGTCCAGTTTGTTTACAGTGGGTGGCCACAGTTTGTTGTCACAATGTCAGGCAGGTATTAGCATGTGAGCTCGTTTGATGTTTTTCTACAGTTGTCAGTGTCAAGTGATTCTGTAGGAGTGAAAGCATGTTTATGGAAGGAGCAAATCTAAAGATTATCAACTGAAGTCAGCCACCCGTCCTGTGCAGTCTTTGGTTCTGCTTGAATAGCATTCGACCCCCCTCGCTCTTGGGAAGACGTGAGTCAGACATTCCAGGCGGTGTATCCTCTTCCTTAGCAATCTTTTTAGAATTAAAAGACAAATTTGACCCTGGATCATTTCCCTGGGAGTTCTATTCGCTTCGTATCGGGGGTTAAGAAAATAACCTCATGTCTTCACCTCAGCGTGGGTCGGGGTCAGGGAAGGGT
Organism: Aeoliscus strigatus; assembly: GCA_901007665.1. Taxonomy (NCBI): domain Eukaryota; kingdom Metazoa; phylum Chordata; class Actinopteri; order Syngnathiformes; family Centriscidae; genus Aeoliscus; species Aeoliscus strigatus. Next base: position 5,556 of record CAAKHB010006973.1, read on the forward strand.
GGGGGAGCCCAGGCGGGAGGCGCTGCGTTCATCTACACAGGTCCTTCTTACAGTACAAGTCACAATGGGCGACCAGACTCTTCAGCTCCTCAGTAGGTTTGTTCCCAGTGAGACATCTGCACATGGCATTTTTCTAGGCTGCAGGGGTGAATGTGGAAATCGAGGCTACCTGTTGCATGAAACAACTCAGGCATTATGCGTGCTGCTGGCCTGCCCCCCTCAGGGGAAGGAGAGCACATGCTGCTGTTGGAGACTTGGCAGAGGAGCAAAAGCACATCTGGTATATGTTGTGTGGACTTTTTCCCCCCTCATAAGTGCACATGGTCTTGAATTGCTTTCTTTAAAAATCTCTGCAAAAAAATAATAACATGAACTAGAACTTAAGTGAAGTCTGGCCTTTCCTTCTGGGGAGTTCTTGTTTGCCGGTTCACTTCCCAAACTGTTCCTGGACGAGCAGATCCTGACCAGAGCTGAGGTAGATGTTTCAACCCAAGGAACAAAAACCTGCAGACGTAACAGAACAGCATTCAGCCTGCCTTGTCCATTTGTTCTGTAAATAGGTTATGTAAGGAGCCCTGAGCAGGTGATGTATGTGTGGGCAGCAGCCCTGAGCTGCGGCCTGACTCCTGTTGACATTGGCTGTCGTCTTTCAGGTCTGTCTGCAGCAGCGATCGGAGCCCTTTCCTCACTCCGTCCCATTCTCCTCTCACTTTCAGCCGCTCCACACAGCTCCTCTCTAATATCAGCTCTTCCTACCGGCATGTCTGCGATGACACGTTGAAAGGATTCTGTAAACCAGAGGGAACAGACGTTTGTGTGAGAAATCCACCAACAAGAGCCAGAGTATAGAGCAAACATGCTGCCAACACACAAGGGCCTTTTCTGGCAGTGCCAGCGTTGACTCACTAAGGTGCACCTCGCCAGCTATTCATACCTTCCTCCCACTTTATTTCTTCAAAATCACTCAGCCAGTGAACCAGCCCGGCAGTCGGCCTGGGAACTCAAATGGGCTCAAATTTAACTTTAATGAGAACTTTGACCCAGCCTTTCCAAAGCTTTTTGTTGTTGTTGTTGTTTTTTCCCAGTGTTGAGAAAATGTATTTAAAAAAAAATAATATTCTGCCTTTTTATAGAAAATCTGGGATGGGTGTAATTTTCTTTGCTGAGGAGGACCGGTGCACAGGGTTTGAAGTCAGTGCAGCACCTGTCAAAGAAGAGTTTACTGATAATTGTGTACTTATCTAGACACAAATCTAGACATCATGAAACCACATTATTTGACATGAAAACAGAACATCCTTCAGTCCTGGAAAAACCTGGAAAACCTTCATGAAAGTCAAGGTTGAGTTACAAGTTGTTGTTTCTTTGAATGTTTCATATGTTTTCTTCTTTTACATTAAATCAGAAGTCAATAGTTCGACAGGTCCAAGTCATGTAACTGGAGTCTACAGCTCAAGGAATTTTGTTTCACCTTTGACCTTTGGTGTTTGTCTATCTGATGGATGTTTTGAATAACCTGAAGATCAGTCACTGTAATTCTGCATTTAACGTTCATCCAGTATGCGATTAGTTTGGGACCTTCACAGACATGTGGTCAGCCTCAGACCGCATCTAGTAGAGTTCAAAGGTCAGTCACGCTTAATACGCAAAAGTAAACTTCAGACATGAAATAGATTTTTATTTCGCCCTCATCTGCAGACAGCTTGTGGAAAAATACAAAACGCTCGGCTATTAAAAAATGGATGAGTTGTTTGCAGACGTCTGCTCCAGTGACAGCCAAGATAATGATGATGATGGTGCAGACAGGATATTTGAAAATCCATCCCCCTGGAGAACAATCGAAGAGCAAAGATGGACACTTCCCCTCCGCTCTCGCCCCAGACGGGAATGCAATCTGCCCGCCATCTGCAGGCCTCCACGACTCTGTTTGATATTCAAACAAACACCTGTCAAAAGTCCATGTCTCATCTCACAAGGTTTGTGGAAATTGGCGACAAAACCTGAACTTCTTTGCAGCAAAAACAGAGTGGAGGAGGGGCAGGTGTGGGTTTCTACGCCAACCACCTGTGCATGTGTTAAATATAGACTTTTATGGAAGGCTCGAAGGACTCGTTCTACTTTCCACTCAAATGTCAATGAATAATAGCCCATTCAAGGTGTTTGGACGATAAATGATTTCACATTCGACATGTTTTTTCTCCTTGAAATCAGCTGACACAGCGGGTGCACAGTCACTCTGTACTGGTGCCAAGAGCTTTGTGGGACGTTGAAGAACTCGTCATGCAGCCTCGATACAAAATCAGTCCCTGTCCCCCCTTTTCCTGCTCCGGCACCCCACTGCTCTCCACACCCCTCCCTCGCCGTTCCCTCCTCCGCTCGCATGGAGATGAAGGGTCTGCTGTTGGATGACGGGGTGCTGCTGGCTGCCGTCCAGGCCCCACATCTGTCTGACTGCTGTTCCTCTTTTTCTGTTCCCCCGGCAGTATCGGTTCAGTCGTCAGCCCATTTCAGGGTCCGTCTCAAGGTCTGCACATGTGTTTCTCAGAGCAGCAATGATGGACTCTTGCCGAGATCGCAAGTGTGAGTGACTAATGGTGTGGAGACATCTCTGTGGGCACTGAGGAATGGATTTATCCAACGTCATTTATCACACTGCCTGTCAGTGCCAATATAAATGCATGATGAAAAGCCCACATCCAACTTTCAGAGCGACCAGCTGGGTGGAAAAGCTGCAGCGGATCACAAATTCATGTGGATATATACATATATATATATATGCACACACACATACATATATATTATATATATATATGTATATTTTATATACAGTATATCATATTATTTCTACATATTAACAGGGCTATGTAGGTAGGTAGCATGTACTCAGTTACAACTACGATGAGAAATCAAAGATTATTTCCACCGCCAGAACCACATGACGCTTTGAATGCTGTAATTGTGTGTTCATTTACAAGTGGAAACAGGAGTAAAAGTAGTTTTTATGTCTTGTTGCTTCTATCCTTGTTGGTATTTACTTGTAAGGTGCCAGAAAATGTTTACCACATTAAATTGCCAGATAATTCTATGTTTGATCTGTCGGCTCAGACTTCTTCCTGGAGTGTTCAGGCAGCAGGGTGCTGACATATACCACTGTATTTTAGTGGAATTCACATATTCAGTCTGGACTGCGGGGAGTCTGGGTTTGGTGCGTTACTTTGAGAACTGACTGTGTCGTATCGTGTGTGACTTCCGGCAGCTGGAAACAGCTGGAAACAGCTGGAAAACGGGTTCTGGGGCACTTTTAATAAATGAATGTGAAGACTACAGAACATATCTGACATATTATTTCATGACACTGGAGGAAGCAGATGTCTCTGACTGCACACACCTCTGCGGTGTTGAGGACAGGATGAACACTACTGCTGATCTCTAACGATGACATTAGTAGCTGAAAATGTTTTCACCATGATAATTTTTTTATGATTGTGATGCCGCAACAAATGCAAAACACGTCTTGGAGCAGACTGAGAACATTCCTGCAACAAGCTTGTGGAAAATGGAAACAAGTTCAAGGAGACTGTGATGAACTCTGAACAGGTCGTAAACACACAGAGACAAGAAGATGTCCCATTCAAGTCCGTCTGCTCTGCCCACGTCGATGACTGTGGCCCTGACTGACCATCTGTGAAGGCTGTAGAACTTCAGGTTCCCTCATCTGCTCTCTAGGAGGGGTTTTTATGGAACATACCCCCCCAACACACACACACGCTCATAGGCTGACCTTGAACGAGCCATTTCAATGGTAAGAGTGAAACCTGAACAATTCCCTTTTTTTTAAGAAAAAAACAGCAACTCAGAAATAAATGTGACAATGCTGTTTGTTAAGGATACGACACGGTTAGACGACATCACCCTGACATGTGTGGCTAACGAGACGGGGGTTAAAAGGAGGGGTTTGTGACTTTGCTGATCATAGGTCATCGTTACACCGTATTTATCCTAAACATCAATGAGACTGATTGTCTTCCACCTGTTTGTCACCTCAAAGGTCAGAGGTCACCTTGGTCACCTCTTTGAAATGAATATGTCATCATGTGTAAATACGTGAGAAGCAGCTTCCCGTCCTGATGCCAGACAGACACATTCTTGCCTTTTGTGAGATGAATCATAAAACGTTGTTGTTGTTGTTGTTGTTGTTGAGGGTGATCCCGAAGAATAATGAATCAGAAAGAGCACAGCTGAGTGGATTTTTAGGCCAACAAACCAAGCGCAGAGTTTTTATGTAAAGATCTTCTAACTGATGAAGGGGAGCGGGCCAGACAGAGGGGAGAGAAAGGTAAAAAGAAACAAGGAACTGACAATTAGGGACAACTAATCACCACGTGTTTAGCCAAGCGCATCCCCCCACGCTGGTGCCAGCGCTTGCACTGTGCTTGAACCTGTGCTGAATGCCAACGGCAGATAATTATAAAACCACAGGGCAGGCCTCCTCTGTGTAGCGGGAGGGACGGAGCCTCAGCCGGGCCTGAACTCCTGACCTTCTTCACACACCAAGCGTCTGTTGTGGGCTCCGGGAGGTGCAAGATGGGTCACAGCGAGCTGTGAGGCAACTTGGAGAGAACAAGAGAGGGGAGCCGGGGCGTGGGGTGGGGCGCCGAGAGAAGGAGAGGGGGACGGAGGAGGGCCAAAAAGCAGGGGAGGGAGGCGGGGGAAGGAGGGTCCCATTATTGGCCTTTTTGGTGAGCGCGCACAGCCAATCAGAGGGGAGAGGGAAGACCTTGACTAAATCCAAGGCAGAGAAATCCCCTTTGTTATGCCTTTGTGGTTATCTCCTCTCACTTTATCACATTCAATAGGCGGGAAATGTCCTTTGTAAACAATGAGAAGCTTTTGTTTGAGCTGATCAGCTGGAAAGTTTCTTTAACTGATCGCTGCATTGTCAGATATCTACAGCTCATTATGCAAACTTAAGTCCTGATCTTCCATATTATGACCTCATTCAACATTAGATCGCATTCACAGCTTCAACACCGCCGTTTCTTTAAGGAACAAAGAGTGTTAAACACAACTTCTGTGTACTTTTCAAACGCTCCTCAGCTTTCACTCCCATTCAAAAGTCCTTATTGTGAATAAGGAGCACTGTTTTTCCACTGAAGCACATAACATTCTGTTAATTAGAAATACAGACGGGACTTTGTAAATGTGGTAAACGAGTGTTTTAGCTGGAACTGGGTGTTTTTAACGGAGTACTGCCACAGGTGTAGAGGCCGTTTGCAGCATCCGTGACTCCCGGGTGTTAATGGTACATTGTATTAGCTAATTGTGTTAAAAATGGAACTTGATTGATTGGAGAAGCTGTAAGTGTGAAACTGTCTGGGTGACCCCCGACCTTTGAAGGCTCATGTATGAGGTTTCACATTTACAGCTCAGACCCCTGCAGTTTATATTATTTATCCAGTTTTATTTTGGGAGAGGACAAAGATGAAACATGGTCCATGTCCCTTGACCCCTAATGAGCAGAGACACAGAAAATATTCCAAATTCAAAAGGAAATTAGAGTGATTTTCTTCCTTCTGTCATTTCTGTGAAGTCGGACCACCTTGACTCATCTGGCCTCCTGCTCTCATCCTGAAGTTCTCTCTCACTTTGCCAATTTCCCATGATTGAATGTAATTGGGACCAGATAACCCCCCCCCCCACACACACACACACACACACACACTCTCTTTCTCTCACCTCGGCAGCCTTTGATCACTTCTGACCCGGCTCCAGCTCAACTACTCTTTCCTGGGTGGCTTGGGATGAGCTGGGGATGTAGAGTTGGTGTGTGAGTGAGGATCCAGCATGTTGCAGGAATATCTCAACTCAGGTCTCTATGGAGACGGAGTTTGTCCAACAGCCGTATAGACTGTTGTGTCGTCGGTGCAGAGTTGTTTATTCACGTGTCCATTTGCTTTATGAGTCTTGAGGGAATAGCACAAGATGTGTGCAAACATTCCCAAATTCGATGAGGACAT
>CAAKHB010006973.1:11736-37070 GCA_901007665.1 Aeoliscus strigatus
CGGCTCTTTTACTCTCACTGCGAGGTGACGTGCCTTCTCCCTCGGACATCTCCTCACAGAGCCCAATTACTGAGTGCTCATCAATCACTGTCGGCCGAGAGCTCTGACGTCCACAGTCTGGTAGAAATCATCCTGTTTGATAACTTTCTGGAGGACAGAGGTGTGAGTGTGAGTGCCCCTATCAGTGCAGTTCTTTGCCGCTTTTCGAAACTGTCAGATGTAGTTAATGTCCTTTTCCAAAGCCCCTTTCTTGCCGTGTGGACCACAAACATACTTTTCATCTGCCATTTGATACAAACACTGTGTTCGGGGTGCTGGCTCGGCTTTAAAGATATTCACAACGGTCTCAGGCTGCCACATGGAAACATCAGAGAAGAGAAGACGTGTCCACCTCTCTACATCCTCATACGCGCCAAAAACCTTCTTTATAATCATTTGGTTTTCTCCTTCCTCTCTCTCTCTCTCTCTTCTCGCCATCCCTCGTTCTCTGACACAGACAATAAAGTTTCCATGGCTGACCTGCGTTTCACCCCTGCCTCCACACCGTACCAAGTAAGGGACAGAGGGTGAGTTACAGCCCGAGGTCCACTGTGGTGGAGAGCTGTCCTGGATCTCCAGCCAGATTTCGGGTCCCGCTGGGCTTTCGGCCCCTGTTGGCCATCGACTCTGTTGTGCGCCACACTGATGGGGTCACACAGGCTCCAGACATGCACACACAGCACTCACATTTCTGGTCTTATCGAGGGAAAATGCCTCTGGGTTTGGGAGGAATAAAGGAAGCAGGGTGGAGGACAGAAGAATGTAGAAATGAAGGGAAGAGGAAACCATGGGGGGAGAGAGATACCTGCAGCTGCACTTTGGCTACAGGGAAGGCTCTGGAAACACGTTCTTGGGAAAAGAGCAGAGTGGATTTTGACATCCGTCTAATTCCAGGCACATGCTTCATCCTGCGTTTCCCACGACCCTCATCTGACATAGTAACATCACTGACCTTTAGATCTGTCATTTGGCAAGAAGAAGTGATGCTTCATGTGAATCAGATGTTACAGAGACAGGACGGAGGGCTGCTACGCTGGCTGCCAGCCCCGCTTGAGGAGGAGCACCTGTTTCCAAATAAATCTCCAGATAAAAATGATATACTGGAGCTCGATCATATGTCTGGCAACGTGGAAATCTGATTCTGTGTACATGCACACGTCGTTTTCACTCCCACGTGAATCCTTCTTCCACAGCCCCATGTTTGAAGTTGCTGTTCTCGCTGCTCTTATCTTGAGTAAATCCCAGAATGATGGATTTAAAGCGCAGACTGGAGTCACATGCCTCTGCAGCCACCTTCACCCCAGAGAGGCAGCAGATGATTTTGACCCCGGGATCCCAGAGTTGAGGTGGAGGGGGAACCATGAAGCGTGGTCAGCTCCCCTTTCTTGAATGTAAATAAAGCTGGTCTGCTTCAGTTCCACACCACCAGTAGCACTCAGTCTAGTTGTCCAACCAAGTGGATGACATTCACTCAGACTCATCGCAGAGTGGATTGAAAAATATAGAAGAAGTGGTTTCACTTCTCCCACAACCGTCAGTGCAGCTTTGTCCAGCAGGTGAACATACGTTAGCTTAGCACTCACAGTGTAGCTGTACTCGTCTGGATGTATCAGCTCACCAGTTAACACGTCATTTGTCATTTGTACAATCCATCAAAACGCAATTCACTGGTTTATGGGGGATCTTGTCGCTAGGCAACCAGCAGAAACTCCAGGAAGTTACTGCGCCCTGGCAGGAAACCTCCCACAACAGGACTGAGTTGTAAACTGACGAAGGTGAAACCTGTTGGCTGACAGCTAATGGACGAATGTGCATCCCAGAGTGAGGAACCTTCCCTTCAAATGCAAGGTTACTCTTGTTTTCCAACAATAATTTGACAAATGACTTTCTAACAGTGTTCTGGGGCCTTTGTCTTTTCGTGCTTTGCTGAATCCCTCAGAATAACCCAGTTTAATGGGGCACCTCACCCCGACGAAGTAAGAGGAGAGTCTAGACCTGGTCCCTGGAGGTCGTAAATTGTTCAGGCGGGTCAGTTTGGGCAGGGAATTGAGCGCAGGCAGAAGCTCCCTGAGAGTCCAGTTGTCTCTGTTTCTCTTTCTCTGTCTCCGTCTCAGAGTTTAACCTTCTCACCTCATCACACTGGCCGCTCTTTTATTCAGTGGGCAGATTTATTGGAGTTCACATGGGAGGAACACAAGCATAGCACAGCCATCAGCCTCGCCTGTGATAAATAGCCTGAGCTGCTATCTTCATCTCAGACGGGAGTCGAGAGAGAACCGACGCACATATGTCGACTTACAATGTGTGCGCATGTGCTGCTCATTGTGTTCGATAGAGCACATTCAAAAAAAGGATTTCTGTCTGTAACACAAAATGGCCTAGAATCACAATGGATATATATGATGTCTTTCTGTCTCTCCATCTATGCCCCCTCCGCCCCCTCCCCTGGTCTTGCCCCTTGCTGCCCCATTGCAACACAGCCCCTCTTCTCCCCAAATGAAATTCTTTGGAAAGTCATTTTATATCACCCTTTGACTGTGCATTGAACTGTAAAACCACCCCATTGGAAACAAAATAAAAGGACAGAAAGAGGGAGAGAAGGAGGGGGATGGGGCAAGGAGGAGAATTATAATTCTTTGCAGGCCTTTGGTATTAACCCAAACACCAGAGCTGTCAGCAGTTCAGAGAGGGAGGTGCGAGGGGCAAACATTCAGTGTTAATTGGCACTTTGTAAGCTCTGGGCCCTCCTTTTGTGAGGGAAGTGGAAGAGGGAGTGAGTGAGCAAGGGGTGGGGGGGTCAGCAGAGGGGGGTGAAGGAGGGACACAGAGTGAGAGAGAGAACTCTTGTTCTTGTGGGTTTGTAGGGCCTTGTTGAGGGTGTTTACGGTTCACTTCTTATCCATTGTTAATTGGGCTTTCTCTCCCCCAACGAGCCAAAAAAAAAAAAAGGAAAAAAAGAATTCATCCAACCCCCAGCCTACCACCCATGCCCCTGTGACTCTTCCACTCAAGGGACAAATGACTGGTCAGGTCTGTCGGACGCACGTCAGAAACAACCCTGTAAACGTTGGTGGACACTCATCTGGATCCAAGGGTTCCCTCCAGAACAACGGTCGTCATTTTTTCTTTTTTTCTTTTTTTTTTGGAGCGTCAAATGTCAGACGAGGATGTCACAGCATCAGTGCTACGGTACATCGATTGACTCCTTTCCCCATCTTTTTCCTTCAGGGCTCTTCAGAGTGTTTAAAATACTTAAAAGACAGCGATGGAAAGGCACCTATCCTTTTGGGGTGTGTGTGTGTGTGTGTGGGGGGGGGGTCTGTTGGCATGAGGCTGATGTACTCTGCCTCACACCACCTCTGGCCTCTTTCTGCCTCTCCCTCGACCCCCCACTGACTGATGTAAATAATAATAGTGCCAGTGCTGAAAGGACACAGGTGTCAGCCATTGTGCTGCGCTGAATGCACCAGGGGGAAGGAGGTCAGGGGTCACAGGGCCACCTCAGCCACCTCTATTCACCCTCCCTTTCACAGGTTTTCAACCCCCACTTCCCCAGCCCCCGCTCTCCGACTCACTCTCTCCTTTTGTAGTCACGGCTAAATATTTTGAGAAAACTTTTCAGAGGTCATGCACAAGCTGATTATTCAGGTAGATTAACACTCTTTTCATTTAATGATTTAATTAATCACCTCAAACAACAATATGGATCAAAGGCTGGTTTTGAGCTGAAGAAGCAATTAAGGACATTTGATAGGAGGGAGTTTATTTGTCTTACCCACAGTCTGAAAACAAGTATTATTATTATTATTATTATTATCATTAATAATAATAATAATAATAATAATAATAATAATAATAATAATAATAATAATAATAATAATAATAATAATAATAATAATAATAATAATAATAATAAGGTGCAAAAGTGGAGGGAAAGAAGGCCATGGTCCAAAAAGCAACAACCACAGCCTTCATCTGTGTGAAGTTTGGCCCCTTCATGTTTCCCATCTGCAGGACAGTGAAGTATTCTTTGATCTCCAACCACATAAATGTTTTTCAGGCCTCGTTACCAGTCAGATGAATGTGTGTGAAGGATCCCTCCTTTATTAAATATCACAAGGGGCCAGAAGACAGTAGAAACAAGGAACATAACCAAGTTGAGAGAGTCACACGTGGGGCGCGGCAGCAGTAACTTCATTAGCTCGTAGAAATCTCTCGACGCTCCAGCGAGGTTGGCTGAGGTCGTACGGTGTCTGCGGGTCCGCTAGCAAGGTGAAACCGGGTCGGCTCTGATGAACGCTGCATAGCCCATTTTCACCGGCTCCCTTTGGAATCCCACACATTAATGTGATAACGGTCTCCGAGAAAAATCTGGAAAAGAGACCCAGTTTTCCCCCCATAGAAATACATTGATTTTGGAAAATGTCAAAAAAAATCGCTGGGGCCACAATTTCCACGGTACCCACATAAAAATACATCTACTCGTTCAGGGAATCATGGGTGTGCCAACGGTATGTGGTCTGTCAACCTTTGGCCCACTGCCTGCAAAGGGTCAGAGGTGAAACTCAGGCATATAATGGCACATGAGAGAAAAGGGTCATTTCAAAACAACTTCCCTGTGTGATAGCGGTGCTGCGGCTCTGAACTCTGACACTGATGACACGCCGTCGATACGAACAGCTAACGGAGCAGACCCACATCAAAATATGATGAAATGAAATGAAATGAAATAAGATCGAACAGGTCATCTGCTGCATACAGAATCCAAATTTATAATTGTTTGATTTAAATAATAATAATAATGAATTTTATTTATAGCGCTATGATGTCAACATGACCAGTAAGAAGCTATGAAGAGCGAGGAACAGTTAGAAAGACAAAGGCAACAAGCTGCCTTTGTCAGGACTCCTTGTAAAGGGCTGTTTTCCAGTTATTTGGTGGGATGAGTATATATGTACTCATCCTTTAAGGTTCATTCTAATTCTACACAAGTCATCATTATCCAGAGGAACGCCATCACCTGACTCCACCTGTGACAGGTTCCTTGTGTTTTGGAACTGGAGTTTGGATTCTTTCTGGTTGTGAACGTCCTCTAAATGAATTGCATGATGTCTGTGCACCTGGCTGATTTGTCTATAGCACTCAAAGTAACTGATGGATGGAGAGTTGTAGACCCAGGGTTCTTTGTGCTCAAAGAACCAGAACAAGGAAGAATCATAAATTGAGCTCGTTGCCTGACAGGTGAGGGACAATGAACAGTACCGGGTCAATGGATGGGACAAGAATGATGGTCTGAACCGGGACAGTTTCTGCTGCATCAGCAAACTTCGTGGTCAGAAATAAACCTGAAGACGTGCGCTGCTAGAGGAAAGGTTATAGACTTATTTTACATGCAATCTGATTTTACTGTTGTAGCACACACACACACACACACACACACGGATCGCCTTTTGATTTGCCAAGATCACATTGACCTCTTTACATCCTATTACCTGTTTATTCCTCCACCGTTGTAGTTTTATAGCGGAGAGCCTCAGCAATGGCCCCCACCATGAGTGTTTGCAGTCACAATGAACATATTTGATCTGGATATGGGAGAGAGTTAAATCTCTGGGGGGTAAACTGCAGGTTAAGTTTAGTTTATATGTAACGTGCGTGACAGTGGATCGTAACCCGCTCAGTATGTGTGTGTGTGTGTGTGTGTGTGTGCATTAAAGACAGTTGTAGGGCTGCATGTTCCACAGCATATAAGATCCATGCTAGGAGGAGATGGAGATGCTGGGGAAGGGTGAGAGGATTTATTACCAAGCATTAGGAGCACTAATCTGTTGCAGGTGTTTCTGGCTGTTCTCCCAGGCCATGACTGCTCTCCTACCCAGGAGGCCCCACCATGGCTGTTTGTGTGTGTGTGTGTGTGTGTGTGTGTGTGTGTGTGTGTGAGAGAGAGAGGCAAGAGAGGGGATTTCTTTTTTCTTCTGTAACATTTCAAGTTTCAAGTGGGATCCTACCATCTCTCCAATCCCCTCAAATCATGAAGAGTGTCAAGATAAAGAGAACATGTATTTGATGACTTCTCACCATCAGACATTTCAAAGCAAATACCACAAGAGAAGAGCACAAACCCACTGTTTCCATTCCACATTCAGTCATTCTGGGAAGTCATCGGGGGGAAATGACCGATATGAATTCAAGGCAAATTTACAGCCGTCTTCCCCACAACGACAGCTGACTGTGGGTACACAGTAGAAAACCACTGTGTCACCAGGGTGCAACCTCTGGGGTGTACTCCACTGAAGACAAGACCACCAGGATGGAGTGAGCCAGCAGCCTCACAGGATGCCTGTGGTGCCTTTGGGAAAGATTAACAAAGACACAAAAGGAAAGTTCTACTCGGTAGGAAGTTTGCAACGCCCACTGTGGCCGGCTTTGGAAAGACACAACATGAAATGGAGAAGAACAGAGATGGAGAATGGACAGGTAGTGTGTGTGTGTGTGTGTGTGTGTGTGTGTGTGTGTGTGTGTGTGTGTGTGTGTGTGTGTGTTAAGATTTAATTTAACTTATTTCAATTATTAATGTAACGAAAATCAATACTCAAGCTCGAGGCATGTTTCCCCTTCATGAGGATACAGTTGTTGTAGAGTTCAGCAGTCTGACTCTTCATGATGTCATACAACTGCACGGCTTTGGCATTACTGCCCTCATGTGGCCAAACCAAGTACTGGACACATGAAAAGTAAAGCCCAAGTTGACAAGTGGCCCACAGCTTTGACGACTCAGGGATTTTGTTTTTATTTGTCAGCCGTCTGTAAGTGTAAGATGATTTTGTATTTAACTCGTGTGTCATGTCACCTCCGGTAGAAGACAATGGGTGACAAACCTTTGAGTGTTATTTTACAGAATTAACAGGTACAACTGACTGTCTGAAGACATTTCTATCTTCATACTTGAGTAAAAGAAACATGATGTGGCAGCTTCTCCCAGAATGGGTGACCCATACTAGGTCACCAGCTTTTCACTGACTTCCTTCCTTGAGATCATATCAGTGTTACATCACAAGCAGAAAGCAAACACACAGCAATAAACGTCCAGAGGGAATCAGTTTGACATCACATCCTGGCTACAGCTGCTATATATGCTATATGTTGCAGCTTTCTTAAAGAAATATAGATGTACTGTGATGTAATGTCTAAAAAAAAAACAAAAAAAAAAAAAAACAAGAGGGGGTGGTGGACACTTGTGCAAGTCAGCAGCTCTTAAGATAAGAAAGAAACAGGTAATTAAGATTGGGAGGACAATTTGTTTTTATTGCCACTTTAGATAAGAAAGTGAAGTGACTGATATCCCAGGAGGTGTTTTCTGTCCTCACATGGCCGACTGACACCGGCAAACTCTTTTCAATCTGCACCCAATGGTTGGTGGCACGGAAACTACAATTTCAACTTGTACTTTCCTCCAAACTCAAACTAAGCCGTGACACATGCTTTTCTCTTGTGGATTTTAGTTGCTGGACGTCTCCCAAAGGTTTCACAAGAGAACAAGGTTCAGTTTCCCTGATTTAGGAGGAAAAAGTACTTGTGGCCAAAAATGGGGAACACAGGTAATGAAATACATCAAAATGGATACGTGAATACATGACAACGATCTAAAGAGTAGAGAAATGTCCAAACAGGGTTACGTGCTGCTGTTTTTTCAGGGAATGAAGTTGTAGGAGTTCCGCATGACATAGTTTGTGACTGAAGGGAAAAAGTCTTTGCTTAGTGTCACGACGTAGGTGAACCAAGGATAGAAGAGCTCCGGCTGTCTCGTAGCTCCGGTGATAATGATGTTTAAAGCCGCATCAGACGCAGGGTAGGCTGGTACATTGGTGACCCCCCTAGGACCCAGACAAATACAGCGTTTAATGTCTGTGAAGATCAGTACGGGATTAGACCACAAAACACTTTTTCCACTTACTTGACTTTGTCCATAGCTGAATCGGTATCAATGAGCCCCAGTGTACATATGGACATGGACACGTTGCTGTTCTTCATGACCAACTCGTGATTCAAGGACCCAAAGAAACCATTTACAGCGAATTTGGTCGAGGTGTACGGCGCTACAAACGGACTGGGCAGTTTACCTGCAGGGCATCGACACAGGCTGGCGTCATATGTACCTTACATCCAAAGTTAACATGGATTATTTTCATATTTCCAAAATATGAAAAGTGAGAGCAACACTTGTTGACTTGGGTTGTTTGTGATCGGAACAAACTTCAGTGACAACATCCTACTGACTGAAATGGGAGATTCTTAACGATGTGGTGGTGGAGTGATAAGTAACTTCATCATGAAGTCGTTGAGAGCTGCTTCCAGAGTGAAGAAGGAATCTTACTTTGGACAATAACACATTATGACTAAAAGAGGAAGCTGCAGTTCAGTCCGGTCTAAATGAGGGAACATCATGTCACAGCATTCAGGCGTCTGCAGTGTGTTTAAACCCACCTAACAGTGACGAGACAATCACCAGGGATCCTTTACTCTGCTCCAGAGCAGCCAGGGCTTTCCAAGTCATCTGAACATAGCTCAGGAAATTGACCTGAAGACACACAAACCTCTTTATCCCAACAGTCATTGATACCCTAGGAACTTTAAGGGAGTCATCTCTGCTTGTTCTGCGTTCATGCTCAGGTAGAGGTACCTTCATCAGCCACTGTGTGTGTTCCACATCGCCCTCCCACATGCGAAAGGGGCTCGGCCCGATGTGGTTGAGAATCACGTAATCCAGACCTCCGAGCTTGTCCAGAGCAAACTCCACCACTCGCCCAGGGTCCGACTCATTGGCCATGTCGGCTGGTATGTAGAGAGCCTTCTCCGCTCCCAAACTCAGGCACTTCTCCACCACCTGATCGAAAACACTGGACGAAATGAGCACTAAAAAAGATGCAGATGAACGCCGCCATCTTCTCACCGACCTGCTGCAGAACCTTCTCCCTCCTGGCTGTAATCACCACCTGGGCTCCAAATCGAGCATAGTGATATGCTATTTGTTCACCAATACCTGTACTGGCCCCAGTCACCAACACCCTGGCACCGCGGAGAGATTCTGAAACAGAGTTTACAATAAAACTAATGTTTGTCATATCAAGATTGTGTGGAATGAGAAACACATTCTTAATCTTATCTGCCATCAGTGTGGAAGCACACAATGAAATGATTATCTACTCAAAGTCCCTTGAAGTAGGTTCCAGGTTAAAGTGCAGTGTGTAACCTGTTGTCTGGCACTGAGAAGTCGCTCAAAGACATGGCAGCAGTCCGGCTCCTTTCTCTGTGGGCTCATTTTGTCTCTTTCCATAAGATGAACGCTAAAGCTAACATACACCTTTGGTGGGACAGGCCGTGGCTGTGTGACACGTGTTTTCATTTGAGTATGTGTGTTGAACATGACCGATTCCAACCGTGTCGTTCCATTTGCTGTGGGTACCCATCTGTACGCTGCCTCCAAAGATGCTGTTCAATAAATGCAGTGTGCTCTGCGGCTTCAGTCACAAGCATGTCAAACGAGCACTAATGACACACTATGGTTTTACCCTTCTCCTAATTTCCCCCCTGGAAGCATTAATATTTCTTCACCAATGTTCCACACAGACATTCTGTTCATGAAACAGATGGATCAGAACGAAGCACCTACGGAGTTCCACCAGCCACACGCTGCAGGTAGTTCAAGCTGGAAAGTCCCAGGTAAGACGTCAGATGGGTCATTCTACACTGAGGATCACATCTGAGGTGGTTCTTGTCGTCTAGATGTTGATAATTTAGTGCGTTTATTTACTTTATGTTCAGTGTTTGATAGGCTAAATGTTAACGTGTGAGAAATGATTTGCTTTTTACCAGTTTAATAATAAACTACTTGGAGGTGGAAGTTGTGATGGTGGTTTGACAGAGGAATAGGAGATGATCAGTGGAGTTGATTGGTGTGTTGATAGTGTGTGTGTGTGTGTGTGTGTGTGTGTGTGTGGTGGTGGTGGTGGTGGTGGGGGGGGGGGGGGGTCAGCAGCTTTTAAAAAAAACTGTTCTGTCCTTTGCTCTTTACAGAACTATGTGATTTATCCTCTGCTTGATTCAGGAGAACATAAGAGATCATGCAAATTAATTAACTCATGTTTTATGTAAATGCAGCTTTCCCATGTTGTCTCCCTTTGTGTCCTGAATGTAGTGTTGGTCAGTGTGGTAAACACTAGTTAGCTCAGCTGCTGTTACCTTGTCTACATTTGAATCGTGTTTAGGGTTCATCTGGAACTTTATAAAAACACCACTGAGGTACTGAGGTTCTTCTTACAAATAGACCATTCACTCCACAGCAGAACACTGCATTTGAACAAAGTCACTCCCTGGTTTGTGATTGTTTGGGCCAACTTTCAGAGTGACACTTCAGTGTTTGTCAAGTACATACAATCATCAACGGGGGTGATTTGTGAGAGAGAGAGGAACACCCCACTAGGGTCCCTATCTGTTGAACTACATAATGAAAAACACAGATAATTGGATAAAAGTGATGCAGACAGACAGAAGTCTATGTTACAGGTGAAGCTTAAAAAACAGGTACGATGCAAATTACCTGGGTTATTCGCATGTAACCTCATATAACTCACAATGTAGTTTGCAAACAACCTGTCCTTCTGGGCGGCGTCAGCTGTGGGTTAATTCAGTGCAGAAACAGAATTCCATCTTTAAACATGACTTGTCGTTTGTTCAGTATGAATGAGGGACAGCAGCAGAGTTTGGGGGTTGAAAGTGATTGAAAGTAACGGTCACAAATATTCTCCTTCCATAAAGTTAAATTCTCACAGATACACCATGAATATTAATCAGTCTGGATTACACACACAGTGAACAACATCCAGCTGGTTGATCGCTGAAAGAAAAGACATGATTGTCTTATCTCTTAGTCTACTTTACTTTTACTAGTCCACTAGTTTACTTTTACACCTTGCAGTTTGTCACAAAGCAGAATCACACGTCTTCTTACCTGCATTAAAACTCGGTTCATTCCACTTGACAGCTAAGAAAACAGCCCCCAAACTGGCTAAAAGGACCTTTATGGAGGTTCTCATTATAATACACTCAGAAATAAATCCAGACGTTCGCTGTCAAGAACTGTCTTTCAAATAAACTGTGAAGCAACCCGGCTGTACTTATACAGGCCCTCCTCCTCTGACGAGTGCAGTGGGGGGTGTAGCTCAGATAAGAAGCTTATTAGTTGTGTAGGTTTTCAGCCACCCAGGTTATGATTACTGGGTTAAAACGGTAGGAAATGACGACGTTTCACCAGTCAAGAGGCTTCTTCAGTTTGGTTGTTAATTCACACGGGTTAATTGTTAGTAGTCACCTGAGAGTTGTTGACCTCCAGTGGACAATGGGCCACAGAAGGTCACGGTTAATCAACGGGTCAGGTGTGCATTAAGTGGTTTTAAGGTACGACACGAGGGCGAAGAACCACCCGGCGTGAAGCATGTGCTGTTTAATGATGCCACAACAAAAGGTTCCTCTCTCAACTGTGCACTCACTGCACTGATACACTCGCGTACACATGATCCAGTTTGTGCATTGGTGTTTTGTCCTTGGACAGGTTTACACAGGCATGGAAATCAACTTCAAATCGAATTTATTTGGATACTTACAATGTTCTTGGTATTTTGTACGTTTTTTTTTAAATAAACAGCCTCTGTACAAACAACTTTCTTACAATATCCACGTTTGTGGTTAAAAACGTCTACATCTATCTAATAGAGAATAAAAATAACGAATCTGAGTTTTTGAAATAACGTTGGCGCTACATTTGAAAACTTTATTGACACGAACCCGGTTGACAGCGCAGGTTGTCCTTCACCCGGTTTTCTCGCCCTCAGTGTGAATACGTGTAGTTTGACGTAGACTGCACCGCTGTGGACCATGGCGGCAAAGATTTTGCCCGTCGTTAAGTGAGTTGTCTCCTTTTTCATCCTACATGTCGCCTTTATGACAACTTTTCAGCAGCTGCCCAACGTTGTCACTCGCTAGCACAGCTAACTGATGCTAAGCTAGGTCGGTGTCATTGAGGGACTCGGCGTTAATGTTCATTTTGTTTGTATTTGTTCGCTCGTTGTTTTTAAACGCACAGAAAATGGGTAAACCCAATATTCTATATGGCCACTTCATAGTTAAAACGTAAGTCGACGAACGTAGACAATGGAACGTAAACAACGTCAACATACCCGGATAAACCATCCAATGTATCTGCTTTACCTTAGTAACCTAATAACGTATGTAACTGTGCATGTTTTGGGGACTGATAGATGTTTTTGGCTGAAAATCTTTTATGATTAGACTGGCAACCAAGGTGACCATTGCTGGAGGAGCTCTGTATGTCGCCTACGACTCTGGGCTGCTGGGAAGTGGTGAACAGGGCTCAGAGGCCTTGGAAAAAGCCAAAGCAGCCATCCCCCCAGCCGTAGAGGAGTGGATGAAGTACTTCGGCCTGGAGGTACAGAGAGTTTGGGTTACCTGTACTGACAAACTCACTAGTCCATGTTAGGACGGTATATGCCAATGACTTTAGAACGTAGAAAGCCTCAACCTGTTAACCCTTCATCATTATTGCTCATAGTAAAGTCCTACTTGTGAATTTCTCTTGGAAAATCAATGAAGTGAAGTATCAATCTATCACTATGTAGGATTGAATGTAAAAGCGAGAATGTGTGCAACTACAAATCTTACTGCCATGTTGGTTCTTCCTAACCCCACCTCTTCTCAGGCTCAGCTGCCAACAATGCCCAAGATAGAGTTCTCTCCTGTTCAGACCTGGAACTCAGGTAAGAACTCAGGACACATGTTTTTTCTTCTTCTGTTTCTTTCACCTTCTTGCAATGTACCACAGTACTTATTGTAAGATTGTATGGTAACTTGTGACTGACACAGGAGTGCATTTTTACCTCCGCCTAGGACATTATGTTTTTTGCTGACGTTTGTCTTTTAGTACAATAACTAAGTGCTGCTAATGGACCAGATGATTATATGGTGGTGGTGTTCTGGAACCATCTGGATCCAGGAATCTGTTGAAGGATTCTGACTCATTTTCAGCCAGTGGTTAGTGTGTCTGTCTGTTAACCCAGAGGTCGGGGGTTTAGAGCACACGTTTTCTTGGTCATGGAATCTCTTGATGTAGATAGAATATATTCATATTTGTAAATTTAAAAGTATATTTTGTGCCGTATTCATTCCCTTAGTATATCGTTTTTGATCTCTTCTGATTTTCTGGTTCAGCGCTTAAAAGCTTTTAATATGCCTTTCCTTTTGCCACAGGAGTGCGGTGGACAATCTCGGCTCTTTCAGAGGCGCCATCAAAAGCAGCTGAATACACAAACCAGGGTTTGCACTATCTGAAAGACCTCACCAAGTGAGCAGGAACCCCCTTGGACAACCGGATATTTATCAACCCTTGTGACGTTGCACTTGAGAGATGACATTGCGTCTTCAAACGTGGTTGCAGAAGAAAAAGCCCACATGGGATCAGAAACTGGTGGATGAGAAGCTGCTTTTCCAAAATGATGGTGGTATTGGTTGCATTATGCTCAGACTAAGTCATGTTGTAAGTCATTGTTCGGTCCCATTTCACAGCAAACTGCTCCTCAATCTACTTTACAGTACCTTTGCTCTGCTTTGCACTGTATTTTACCATTTATGACCAAATACATCGGTCTGAAAATATGTCTGGTCTTTGGTAGGATTGTGTACATGGGTTTATTGGGGCGGTGCAGTCAAAGATTAACATACAAATGTGCAAAACTCTTTATTACCCATGACTGAATAATTAGAACACAAGTTGCCTCTTGCTGCTGCTACAACAGGCGAATGTGATCAAAAGCATTCGGAGCAGCGCACAGTCACTTCAACACTCGACTGATGGCTGACGCTGTTTTTATGTCATTGTGGGTCATGAAACAAAACAATGTACTGGTTCTACCACAAACTCCCGACAGTCAGAAAACGGATGTTTACGCATGCATTATTTTGCCAGCCAAAGTTAACACGCACCAACTGAAGGGTACAGAGGGGACTGAATAGCAAGAAGGCTACAAAAATCAGCTGAGCAACTAGGACGAGGAAGGATGGAAGGTGTACCTCAGGCAGAGGTGGCTGCGGTGTTACAACTGATCCTAATCACTTGTATTTAGTGCTGTTTTGATGGGTGCTTGTAATCACAACAGATAACACTACGAGGCATTTCAAACTGCACAGATTAAATACTGTCATCTGCATGTACTATACGTTCTGATCGTCATGCGGGTGATGTAAAGCCTATTCAAACCGCATTAGCTCTCAATGAAAAAGGCATTTGAGGAAAAACTATGGAGCCATACTATACCTGAAACACATACACTTTTATACAATAAAGTGCTCCCCGTAATATCAACAGACATTCTACGACTAGTGATAATGCACATTATACTGAAAGAACATTTTCATACTGCATTAAGAGCAAACACAAGATTACTGTGAGCTGACCATAGCAAAGTTGTCAAACATCACCAGCTAAGTAAGAGCATCAAATGTCTGAATGAAACCCAGAGAGCAGCCCTCCTTCATACGCTGACGTTCATGGACGTTCGTATGTACACTATTGCAAAATGACAAGCCTGAAGGCACTTTATGATGTTTGTGGGGTGAGATCACAATGGTACGACAGCAAAGGGCATCTTCATCAGCTCCAAGGGTCTTATGCTGTGAGAAAGCTCTACGCTGTACATGGGAACTTCCCTTGTGGTGAAATACAAGTAGGAATCATGACAGTGATGTGGCCAATTTGTAGACAGAACAATGCTAAACGTGGGGCAGGAATATTTCCAACTTATTTACAGTGCTGATTTCAACACTGCGCATACGTTATTATTATATCCTTAGTCATCTGGGCAGCATCGATCCAAACGTACATATCAGACTTGTAGCTTACATCACTGGAACTTCAGCCATAAGGGGCTTTTTGTGTGGCATCATTAGTCAGACAGGGACCGAACCAAAGCGATTAGGGGCAAATCCCATTTAAATGTCAAAAATGGAAATGCTCATCAACTACACATTGCAGCTCCGGGGCAGCTGGATCCCAGACTGTCCAAAATGGAAAGAGCAAAGTAAAGCAGCCACTATGACACAGAGTTACTGTCTGTCCTTGTAAAAGCCAAGCATAGCAGCGCTACATTTCTGCTGCACATGAAAAAAAAAAAAGATTGCACCTGCAAAGTAAGATTGCACTTTAGTTTGAATAATAAAGCATTAATTGTGCAACCCTGGCAACATTAGACTTATGAGTGAAAATTAAGCGCATGGAGGGAGGCTGACGGGTGAGTTAGTGGTCCACGATCTCTAGGTGGTTTTCACCAGGTCATAGACATGGATATGAAAGTCATCATCATATTTGATGTAGTAGACGGAGGGCTTGGCTGGGACCTGGTAGATGACCAGGCCTGTTCTCTTGATGCCCTTGTCAGTAACATACTCCACTTGTTTCCCCACCAGACTCTCCGTCTCTTCCCCGGGCTTTCTGTCCGCAGGCAACAGATGCTTGTTTTCTGAATAAAGGAGCAAACAACGGACGAGCCTTTTTTAGTTTAACTTACAACATAGTTTGGGGTTTCAGTCACCACCCACTCGAACAAACTCAAACTGGGAATTGAATCGTTTTAAATTCTGGGCAAAAGTATGTTTGAAAAGCGTATTTATTAATCTAATCATTTATTAATTTAATCATTTAAATCAATAATTTACCGAATGAATCAGCTGTCCTGTCGTTATGAATTAGTACTACACATAGAAGGCCCAGTAAACAGAAGCTGAGGCTGTAGTTGGATGAAACAACTGATCACCACACAGACATTCTTATGATCAAGTGGAAAATCACACAGTAGTTCCACTTCGTCGTAAAAAAAGGCATTTCTGGCATCGAGGTGCCTCAGGAGGACCAGAACAACTGAACGGCGCTTTGTTAAGTATCAGACCCTCTTTGTTGAATGTACCTGCTTCAGGCAGAATCCGGAGGTCTCCGTCAGCATAGTCATCCCACAGCTGGTACATGTAAAGAACTGGGTCCTTTTCATACGTGATAAAATACCAGTTGGTCATGATAGGAGCCTTGGAGAGGACCATGCCTCTCCACTCATTCTTCTCCCCATCCTCCTTTTCAAAGAGATGCTCCACGGCTTTGCCTACAAGCTCCTCTGCACCCAGGGGCACCTTGAGCTTGTTGTTTACTGTGGAAACAGGGATACAAGTGACAAAGACAGAAATATACAATACAAATACATGTACAAAAACCAGCCCGCTCCTTACCAACTTGTTCCGTCAGCACTTGTAGGTTGGACACTCTCTCGTCCTTGAACAGCTCAATGCCGTAGACGCAGTCAAAGCCGTCGTACTTCACCATGAAGAGTGAAGGGTTCACACCAAGTCTGTCCAGCACCGTTCCCTTCCATTTACTCTGGTTTCCCTTCTCACGCCAGTTGTGTTGAATACGGACTCCCAGAATGCTGTTGGGGTCAGGGGTCACTGTGTCGCTCAGTTCCCCACTATTCCGCTTTCTGGCGAATTGGGATGAATGAAAAAAAAAAAAGTGTGAAATATTCTGTCAGATACTGCAAATGTGATGACTCATGATTTTAGTGTGAGTGGTTATTTGCATGGCACGTCCTTAAAAAATGGTTTGATTTTTCATGGGGTCGGTACTAAAATGTGAGTATCTACCTACCTGCCCCTTTTCTTGGACATGCCTCCAGTTATTCAAAGCTTACTGATGAAGAGAGAGACAGGGCAAATCTCTGTTAATATGTGCATAGGTTTGACAGCTGTCACACATTAAGTGTCGAGAGCATGAGGAAGGCCTCTGCCTCACCTCCAAGTCCTACACGTCCAACACATCCTGTGACTGACAGCTTCATCAGCCAATCACATCAGGCGCGTTGGAATAACTTCCTGGGTATTACTCTAACAGCCATGGAGGTCAGCTCGAATCTACACAGACATCTGACACGACGCTGTCTGCTCGGTCACATGTTAGCTATGACTGCAGCCTCGACTAAACTTAGAAGAAGGAGGGAAAAAATTATATTATGGCCAAACAAGTTCAAGAGCAAGCGTCACCCATGTCGCTGTATTGTACAAACAACGCTAGCAAGTTTATCATCGTACACATTAGTGCGAAATCACACAAGTCGCTTCACCCCACCTGTCCTAGTGTTGACGGGCACCGAACGTGTCACGACATGCTCGTCTGTCCTGACGTTACCTCAATGCAGATGTTACTGTAACGTAGCAGGGGGCGGCTAGCGGGCTACATCCGCTCCCCCCAGCCCCAGGGACAGCAGGGAGCAGCTGGATAGAAGAGCCTTATTCCTCACCTGTGGCCAGATTTCATAGCAGTATTGTGCTCAGTTCGTCTTGCGGGGAAACGCTGCCACACATACACGCAACCCGTGTCTGAAAATCTCGCGAAACCTGTGGAAAATGGGGAGATACTGAGAAAAGACTCCATTGCCCAGCGGGCTATCGTTCACGTCGACTGCGGACCAGCGCGCAAAGAATGACGGGAGTTGATGTTCTACGTATGTGGACAACTCCGTACGCTAACGCATGTAGCGTTAGCGAAACACTAAAGAACACAAGGTTGTTGTTGTTGTTGTTGTTGATTTTATTATTATTTCATTTTGTTTCGTTTAGTTGAGATGAAGCTCAGCTGTCCATCCGTCCTTGCTACAATTACTTTTTCCTCTTTGTGTTGCATCTAATACCAGCTTTTATTACATCTGGGAAACAACTAAACCTGTGGTAGATAACACCTGAATATAATTTATACTCTTAACCAATGAAATGTGCATGTACAAACAACGATATTCAAATAAAACAATGCAATCTACTCATATAATTTATTGGGTCTGTATTGTGCACATGGAGTTTTGCCGAAAATACTTGTTTTTTAAGTATGCAAACATTTTGTTCAGGATTTACATTTAGCAATTAAGTCATTGCGTCAAAAACAGCATGTATACACACACACACACACACACACACATATATAATGTATATGGTGTGTGTGTGTGTGTGCCTAATTGCTGTTCAACACACTTGTTATCCAGTCTGAAAAAGATGAAATGCGTGTGTACACATCAGGGGTCCTCGGATCTCCACAGCGGCGTCCAGAGAAGGATACCACACCTGCTGCTGCTCCATCACAAATTAAAGGCCCCCCCGAATCGCCCTAGAGAAAAGATGTGACACAATGTTGACCTCTGTAAGTTTCTGTCAGCCTGTACTACATGCACTCTGCTCTATGTTGCCGTGTGTGTCAGACCGCATCTTCATCATCGTCTAACTATGTATATTTTCTTACCGAGCAGAAGCCTTGGAAAGAACGAGCCCCGGTGCCACAGACCATTGTTCTGAAGATGGGAACACCCCTCCATCGTCTATTACATGTGCGCTGTGGTAGGATGGTTACATTTACTTCCTGAAGCCGGTTTGCTAAGGTGTCGTTGTCTCCAATATCCCCCCAGCCAGCTGTGATGCAGCGACTGAAAGAATTCAGCCTGTCCCTTTTCAACGAGATCAGCTGAACCGCTGCAGTCACTTGGGCCCTGCGGTTGAGCTGAGAGACAATTCATGTCAGAAAAATACCAACGTTGTTCATCAAAGACTGAGAATTGTTGTCAACTTCTTCATTATTTTCACAGAAGATCAGAGCTTCAACTGTCCTCACCTTGAGGAGCATGATGTCGTTTGCATGCCCATCGTAACTGGGATGTGGGATGGATCTGACTGCACTCAACTGCTGCTTTGTAGTCTCATCAGCTGTCAGGGAATCTGCTCCAAGCACAACTGTGTATGGCCTGGGAAACAAAAACGGGTAAAGATTTCATTCCAGACCTGACCTGTGCGTGTGCATATGTGTAATCCTTCAATTTAAAAATCTGTCTTCATGTCAAACGTTACATCCTGGTATGACATGACATCCTGTGAAGACTCATACGTTTGTATATATGACATGAATCTCCATTTGCCATCAGCTGCCACATCGTGGTCTGTGATGGATTCCTCACTGTGCACGGCACATTTCAAGTTTCCTTTGAGTCTGCTAACCTATGCAGACATACAGTAAATTCATCAAAGTAGAACATGCTTTGGGGAGCACACTGTCACAGAAGCCCTTATTGACATATCTCATTTCTGCAGAATAAAACATGTCATAATTCTTACCTAGGTATCTGACAATGTGCTGCTGTGAGCACAAAGTCCTCTCTCACCAGTGCCCCCCCACAGTTGTGGCGTCCTCTGAATTGCAGCGAAGCCATGTACGGCCGTGAGTGGGGAACAGCATCTCTGCCTCCGACAATATAAGAGCCATCGGCCCCTGAAACACAAATCCGAGTTAACAAGTTAGGATTTACCTTTGAACCTCACGACAACAGAAAACAAATACTGATTTCACCATGAACACAGAATCACTCACGATTTAGGACAAAGAGGAGCAGTAGGAAGAAGCTGGCTGCCATCATGGTTGGTCAGATCCATCTGCTTTTCACTCTTACCACTATCGGAAGGTTAACCCTCTTCCTAGTTTTGCGTAGGCTGTTGCACCAGTGTATGTGCAAACATGCTGTTGGGTTTTGGAGAAGCTGTCGGGGGTGTCACAACAGACAACTTCAGTTGTTCAGAGTTTCATCACAGATTCAAGTTATACTCTTACAGCATTAAACCCAAAACCATCTCATCCTTAACGTCTAAGCGAGAGAAAGAAATCGATCAAAAAATAATTATATCTCAGATATTAGTGACAGAGGGGCGACACGGTGGACCAGTGGTTCGCGCTGTCGTTTCATACTGAGAAGGTCCCTGGGTCTCTTCCTGGCCTGGGGGTTCCATGCTCTCCTCGTGTCTAAGTGGGTCCTCTCCGGGTTCTCCGACTTCCTCTCAAAGCACGCTGAGGTTAATTGGTCACGGTGTGACTGTGAGTGTGAATGGGTGTCTGTCCTTCAGCTGGTGACCGGTCCGGGTTGAACCCTGACGTTGACAGCCTGACCGAGACCCGCAAACGGGAGAATGAATGAATATTAGTGAGAGACAACAGTGTAGTGTGTGTGATAGCTATAAGTGTGGTGAACTCTTACTGTCTCAGTCTTCCTCTTTTACTGGGCTACATGACGATGCTTGAGTCAATCACGATGTTCTTGAGAAAGAGCTGAGGTTTCATGTCACTGTCACTGTTATTTATTGCAGCGTCGATACGCCCACGTGTGCTGAGGTCCGACCAAGTTTGTCTGGTGTTTGAAAATGAAAGGTCAGTCATTATTTATTTTTTTAAAAATTCATGTGGAAATGAAAAAAAAAAAGATTTCTAGTTGTAATAAACTGTTGAAAACAGACTTTCAGTTTGAACCATTTTGATACAACATTCATTTGTTAAGTTTGATTAAAATGGAAACCACAGAGACCCTTCAACCCATTAGATGTGCGATCACAAGGACCGTCTTCCAGTGGACAGGAATATTCCTCAGCCCCGATATTGATCTAGATATTGATTAGATATTCAGTCTAAGGAGGTCTGGAGAGAAGTACACAAAATGTGTAGTGCTCCACATGTAAAACAGATATATGCCTCACTATGGAACAACCCGGCTCTAAATATTGGGACGAAAACAGTCTATTGGAAACAATGGTTTACGAAGGGAATATTTAAAATAAATGGTTTGTGAATGGAGACTTTATATCATTTTCAAAGTTACTGCAAAGATAGGACTTAGAAGAAAAGGGCGACTTCTGGAGAAATGAAAATTAAACTGTATAGAAAAAGTCCATTTACACATGGGAAGGGGCTGAATAAGGATATCTGTAGGAGTTTGGAAAGTAATAATAATAATAACAACAGTAAACACTTCTTCTTTTTGTTTAATGGAGGTTGGCAAACGACTACTTGGTGCATTACCGCCATCTACTGGTATGGAGTGTGGACCAGCCTGTTCTATCACACCCTCTCCTAATTAACTAGATTTTATAATAATAATATTAACAACAACAACAATAATAAATTGGTGTGTTCTTGTAACATGGTTCTGAGGTCCTGTGGTATCTTGTTGCTTGTGAGTTTTCTTCTGTCTTCCTTCCTCTTCTCTTCCTTCTTCGTATCCCTGACACTGCATCATCACAGGATCACAGGTTCTATTGTTTCCGGTTGTCCACATTTGTCACATTTACCCGTGTCATGTTTCCCTATTTTAGCCAGCGTCCCATTAAGTGCAGTATGTCCAATTATTATTGGTTCATCTGTATTTCTCATGTCTCCCACTTTTCTTTGTATATTGTAGAACCACCGTCCTGTCCTCTTTTCCTCCCATTGTTTTTGCCACCTACTCCTCAGTCTTTGTTTGACAATGTTTTTAATTTAATTTCTAATTTACTGATGCTTACTGCTAAGTCCACCTCCCGTTTCTTTGTTGCCTCCTGCTGGCTCATTCCCTATGTGTGCGGGCACCCATAGAAACACCACTGTGACCCCCATCCTTTGATGCTGTGTAGTGTTTGTAGTATCTCAATCAGTATACAGTATGTGGTCTGCTGTGTGAGGGACTGTACTGTAGACTATGTAGTGCTGAACGTGAGTCTGAACAAAGAACTGCTCTGAGGGGTCTCACTTCCTCAACCCACTGATCTGCTAAAAGAATTGACACCATTTCCTGTGTGTACACAGAAACTTCCCCAGTGATCCTTTTTCCGTTTCCGTTCAACCGTCACCTGAAATCCAGGAACAATAAAAGCCACTCCTTCCCTTCCTGAACTTCTTGAATTTTTGGATGCATCTGTATACAGTTGAACATAAAACTTGTATTTTTCCATATTTGCCCGTTTTGTCTGCACATCACACCCCAACTTTCTCTCTTCATTCTCTTGCATTAGTGAAAAATCCACTGTGGTTTTTGGCACCAACCCAGGTGGAGCTATTGACAGTGGTACTGTGAGACTAATATCTAAATGTTATTTCAAACTCTTCTGTCTCTTGAGTTATCGTCCATCCAAAACCTTTGTCTCTTTTCCCAGCACAGTTCTAAGGTGCATTTTGTTGGATGATTTGTCCCATGACCCTGCAAGTTAGCCCAATACACCATTGATAATTGTAACCTCCTCATTTGTAATGGCATTTCCCCATGTCCACCTGTTGGAGTTGTTTTAAAGACCCCTGTCCCTGGCAGTGGGGTGAGGCCAGAGCTTAAGAGCAGAGCAATCAGCACGCTGATGAGAATCAGGTGCGCTGATTGCTCCCCAATCAGCCTGGCCACACCTCCACTGCCAGTCAGAGTGGGACGAGGGAGGAGAAAACAAACTACAAACACTAAAACAAACTGACAGCCATGACAGTAGTCTGATACAACCAGTCTGGGTGAAAGTCACAGAGCATGTGGGGAAAGCCCTGGAGATAGAGACCCCCATCTCACCAAGATTATACTTGGGTGACCAAGCACAAATAATGGGAGTGACAAAACATGACTTTGCAGTTGTAAAGATCAGGATGGTCACAGCAGACTGAAACACCCTCAGGTGATGGAAAAGGACATCCCCAGCCGACTGAAACAAAAGGATTGAAACTATGACAGAAACAGCATCATCGTACAGCAGACGCTGGTAAGAACTACTAAGGACTGGGGGAGGAGAGAGGGGGTCATGGGACTGTTTCTGGTTCACGGGCTGGTGAGAACAGGACATGGGTTGAAGAGATGGATGATGAGGTGTGTGTGTATGTATATGTAGGTACCACCGTGACCCCGTCCAACTCTGTCTGGATGTATAAAATGGAAAGAAATTAGAAAATGGGTTTGTTGGGAAACAAAACAAAACAAGACAGAACATTCATTGTCCGACAACCAAATCCAACAATTTTCTTGACACATCCTGACAAATGTCTCAACATGTTTCACATTTACCACTAAGATTTATAATGAAATGTACACACAACCACCTTTTATGGGGAAACACTGTGCTTTACTTATTTGTCAGACTTTTTCTTTTGTTTTAGAAGTAAAGTTTAACAAATGTAGGATCGCGACTGACTGTCTGAGAGGACACACTGGTACAGGCTGCAACACTCAACTTCACCACTAGCTGTCAGTAGATCCTCCACACTGTGAAGACCCAGTGATTCTTTGGGATCATGTTCAGAAATAGACCAGGGCATTTGTCTGTGTAGTTGTTGTCTGAAAAAATAGAAAATGCATTTTTCCATTTTACAAATATTTGTTTTTTTCCATGTGTATTTTTATATATATCGATCTGTACATTTCTCTACATTTTTCAATGTGTTTTTTTCATGCGTCTGGGCCGTATTCTTGGAAAATTGGTTGACTTGCGTATGCTCAACGAGTTTGAATGGATGGCCACACGTGACCCAGTTATGAGAGCTCATTGGTGAACAAATAGATGTGTGTATGTATATAAAGGTGTGTGCACAGGATGAGCATGTTCAGCCTGATGAACATCAATCTATTGAACCGTTGATGAGATGTGACCTGGAGCAGTGAGCAGGCTTTTCCCCGTTCAACCCGCCAGTGATGTACATGTATATCTCCTCCTTGTCTTTAAATATCCACATCAGAGGAGCAGCAAAGACCTCCGCTGACAGTCTACTCCTTCGTAGATTGTGGTAGCCAGCAGGGGGAGACAGAGTTCATCGCAAGTTTCTTAAAGTTGCTCTGATTTGAAACCACAGAAGGGACAGAAGTCTTTACATTCAGATGATCTATGATCACAAACTGGTTTGTGTAGAGTGACATCAAAGCTGAAAAGCTGTTTCACAAATATAAAACCAAATGTCTCCTCGTTGCTCCTAAAGAGGGACACATATCTGAGGGGGAGACATCATTCGGTGCCGTCACAGAACAGGTCATAGGAAATACTGTGTCTGTGCTCTGTCTCTTGAGTTTGGGTCCGTTGAAACACTGTCGTGCTGAGCTGTGAGCAGCTTGTGAGTGGTGTTTTGGCACCGGGCACCCTGTTCCACCTGCCGGTATATGTCACTGCTCCGTTAGCTGCACTTCAGCAAATAAACATAATATACAGGTTACTTTTCTGATTTGATCTATAGTTTTAGAGACTTGTGTGGAAGTTTGAGCGTGTAGCAAGCGTACAGTTCTTCTCCCCCGAGGTGAGGACAGACGTTGGAGCTCTTGCAGAGCTGGTCTGATACAACCCACAGGTTAATTGAATAAGAGACCTTTCACCTGGTTTATTTCAAGGCATATTTTGACATTGCACAGGAAAAAAAGGAGCTTTTGAGGTGGAACATACATCTGTTCATTTTAAATTCAAAAATGCCACGACGCAGACGCATTGATTGACAGTCCCCAGAGTCTGTCTGCTTTCACAGGCATGAAGAATGACTTCACACACACGGGGGCTTTATCAGTCACAGCCAAAGACGACCTCATGATGATGAATGGGACGGGGGCCAACATGTGTCTGACGGCAGTGACGCACCGAGTACTGTACATAGAAGAACATTCTGGACTTCTTCTAGATCACATGTAAAATATCTATGTCTATCTATTATCTGTCTGTCTGTCTGTCTGTCTGTCTGTCTGTCTGTCTGTCTGTCTGTCTATTATCTGTCTATCTGTCTGTCTGTCTGTCTATCTGTCTGTCTGTCTGTCTGTCTGTCTATTATCTGTCTATCTGTCTGTCTGTCTATCTATCTATTATCTGTCTGTCTATCTATCTATTATCTGTCTGTCTGTCTGTCTGTCTATAACCACCTGCATCTCTAAGACGAACGAACACACCAGCTTTCCGTCCCAACACCTTTTGGGTGTGGGGACGTGCTTCTGTCAGCCATGGCCTCTGAACCATAGCGACACCGGGCTCCTCTCGGTGGTTTGGTTTGAGTGTACAGTAGCTGAGCGTGCTCCCGTCTTTGCCTCTTTGGATGAGACATGGTGCTTGTTGTGGCTGAAGCGTCCCCTCACAAATGATCCTGAAACTAGTGATTAGTCTTATTTTTGTCCTCGGTGAATCTTGCCGATTTACAAACTATTTCCTGTTTTAAGACCCATATCAGTTTAGACTTTTCTATTTTCCTTTCTCTTCTTTCCATCCGTTCGGATTCATACTATCGTCCCCCCACCCATCTCTTCAACATGCCCCCTGGTGTCTGGCACGGCTACAGGCATCCAGAGAATGCCTGACATGGGGTTTGGATGAGCTGAACCACATACCTGCGGCGTGGCATAGCAGGGCTCGGGGGGGGGGGGGGG
>CAAKHB010006973.1:43066-55073 GCA_901007665.1 Aeoliscus strigatus
GCCTTCTTGACCTTCATAAACAATGTTACAAGGTTGTATACGCACCGAACCAAAGAGCGTGCCTTTCTTGGACATAGCTAAGTACAGCCCAGTGCTGACAGATTTGATGGCAACAACTCCCACACTGACAGATCGGATTTCCATCAGACCTGCAAAATAAAAGAGGGAACAAGAATCTGGGTTAGAGGCATCGCGCTTTGTGAGTTTTCCCATCAAAAGCAACTCTATCATTAGTGATTAGGACACCGGACGGCCATATGCTCTGGGGACCGAGAGCCCAGAAAGAGAGAAAACACACTCGCACACTCGACCTCCCTTTGTGAGAGGACGCAGGTTTTAGTTAGAGCAAAGACAAGATTATTATTATTATCAGGCTCATGACTCTTCACTCTTAATACTCATTTCTGTAGCACAGATTCTCTGCGTCACTGAACCTGTCTGCGTGCCCATAAAAGCCTGTGGCCTCCAGATGTGACACCCCGTCCTGATGATGTTTACTGAGGGACAGGGAACCTGTGTCTACTGACCACTTAAGCAGCCTCTCTAACTCTCTTCACCCCGAGAATAAGCTGACAAGCTTGTGGGCTAATTGTTTCCTCTGGGCACCGAGTGCAAACTGCAAACAAGCCCCATGTGGCTTTACCCTTGATCTGCTTTTTGTCTGCATACAAAAATAAAGGCACAGAACCTTTGTCATGGCTACGACAGGGAGATGTTTTGGAGATGACCCCAAGGCTTATCACGGGCTCTTGAATAAGAGCTAATTACTGGCTAAGAAGCTCTCTTACGATGAATCTTTTCTGGCTTTCTTTGCTCACAAAAGCACCCCGAGGTGGCAGCCATCTGATCTGAGGACCAGTCTTGTATGAAGAAAGCATGTGTCGGTGCTGCTCAAGGGCTCGGCCCTGCTGGATATCTGTGACAATAAGATTGCTGGATTTGGGACAGAGGTTGTAAACACGTCAACGGATCACAGCGGTGAAGGACATTGTCACCAGCAGCTGGCAGCAAATAAAGGAGCCGGCTCCGGGCCACCCGGCTGACCAGCTGCTCTAAGTTCTGGGGCAGTCTCATCGAAGGTGTCAGTAAGGTTGTCACCTATTTGACACAGATATTTGTTTGCTTCTTGTCTCATGTCATGGACATGACGGTCAGCATCCATCCTGCTGGCGTCAACGTCTCAGCAACTGCAAAACACACATCTGCTGCTGCCCTCACGTTAAACATTGGACTATCTCAAATTGTTTTTCAGCTGGGGAACATCACCAGTCATGCCAACCGAGTGAGATCATCGGCTTTAGACACGGACACAAAGGAGTACAAAGAGAGGAGAGACGGAGAAGGTAAACAAACACAAACTCCTGTTGAGTGTCTTTCTTCTCTGACAGGAGCGTGTAAATGAAGCCCTCTTTCTGCTCGCTACAGCTGCAGGAAGGAGGGAATGCCTCACGGTCCGAGCAGGTACGCGTCCAGCTGCACCCCCATCGTCCCTCTGATCCTCCAAGGAAACATTAACACTTTGATGGCAGCCTCCTCTTTACGAGCTGTGTTTACAAACACCGGGTGTGCGCTGTGGTGGCACCTGGAGCGTGCAAGAGACTCATAAGCAATTAGCCGAGGCCCGGCTGGTGATTGCAGCGCTGCAAGGATTTATGGGGGATTAGTCCGGGCCAATGAAAACCGCTGGTGCCTGAAAGTGGTGCCAGCAGTAATTGCCATTATTTGTTGTTTTGAGTTCCAGGCACAGTGGGTGTGTGGAAATATGTTTTGGGTTTTTTTTCACATTTGAGATGTTGCAGGAAGTTGGATGCGCTCAGCCACACTTTAATATGGCTGATACATTATTTTGAAGCCAGAAAGATACCAACATTTGAGGTATAACTCCCCATTTGGAAACATTTTATTGGGTCAAAGCGGACGCAATAGGTTTGCGTGACAAAATGTGACAAATGAGTTAAGGTGTTCCCTTCAGTGAAGTCATATTAGACAACAGCTTTGTCTCCAGATGACGATCTCTCATTGGCTGACATGAAGGCAAGTACCAGTTGAAATGTCAGTGTCGAGTACTCACTGTGGAGACACAGACTTTTCACAGATCACCCTGATAAACTGACCGTGCTCACTCAAATCTCTCACCATCTACAAACTAGTTGCTGAACGTTTCAGTGAACTTGGTGCAAGTGACCAACTCCTGGTTCCTGTGGCTACAGGTTTCATTTGCTGTGGGATGCAAACACCCAACCAGGCACAGAGTGATTTAATGTTTTAGGATTCAAGTCGGTCCCAGGTTCAATTCCTGGGTTTGCACGCTCTCCAGGCTTCCTCCAACCTCTACAGCATGCTGAGGTTAATCGTCACCGTAAATTGTCCGTAGGTGTGAGTCTGTGGCCCACCTCGTCAGGTACCCCCTCCCTCCACCCGTTGACTGCTGGGATCGGCTCCAGAACGACCGCGACCGCGATCAGCAGAAGAAGAAGATGAATGAAGGAATACCTAATAATTAAATACCTCACTCATTCGTGTTATACATTGGCCTTTATCTCTTCAGGTCCCATAGGTATAAAAGATATAAAAGATCTGAGGACATGAAATGGGGATTTCACACGCTTTATACCAATCACTTGGGCACTGGTCGCTTGACCACACATGTATAAAGACCACTTAGATCCTGGTAGCTCACAGACCCCGCTTTGGAGCGTTAGCCCATTGTGTTTAAAGCCTGAGAAATCAGAGCGAGGTATTTGAAGCTATTAGTGTCTGTACCTGCTGAAAACACTGTGTCTGCTCCACGTCCGCTGCAGGCTCTTGTTTTCACACTATTAAAAGTTTTGAAATTGACTGATTTAATTGTGGAGGACGTGGATCAGTGGCCCGTCCCTCCATGTGTGTCATGTGCCTGTTGGGTGCAGCGTTTAATATGTTCATGACAAACCTTGTTTTGTGAATCACATCAAGCCAATTGATGTTTCATTGACGCAAAGTTTGTCGTTTGCTTTTTAAATGATAATTTTATTGTCTTAGTTAACTAGTAGGAATTGAAAGCATTTGAGATTATTTTAATTGAGACAAAGTCTTTCAACTTTTTGAATGATATCAAAAGAAGAAAGAGAAGATCGGCTGCAAATTAGCTGTTTGCTCTCGAGTTGCACAGTTCTTCAGCACATTCTGCTGAGCAAGTATCAACTGATGGTCCTATTTAGCTCACGAAAAAGCTGCTTTTGGCTTCCCACTTGCAACTGGCAAGATCTCTTAACCTTTGACATGTTTTGGCTGGGACTGTCAATAAGCTCAAGCTGCCACTACAAGCAAATCCTGCACCATACATGTCTACTCAACTGTGGACTTGCCATTTATTTCTTCTCTGTGGGATTTTTAAAAGCAGAGAAAAGTCTATTTTACTCTTTCTTTTCTTTCCATCCCCCATTTTTGGACCTTAGCCCATCGTCAGATCATTCAAGCCTTTTCTGACCTTGGTTTAAAAAAAAAAAGGCAGAAAGGAAAGAGAGACACTCTCATGGGGTTCTCTTTTGTCAGACTCATGGTATGGGGGAGGAGGAGGGAGTGGGTACACGGTGATGGTGCTGGTTTTAAGATGGGGGTTTCAGTGGTGGATGCCCCCCTCCAAAAAGTCTTTGTTACTCACCTGAGAGGTGAAGAGCTAGACAAGATCTGATTAATGACTAAGCGCTGTGAATAGAACCTATAAAGTGTGGAAAATGGTTCCTTCCATCACACATTTAGCAGAAAAGAGTGAAAGACTGAGCAAAGAGATGGTGAGAAAAAGAGATTTTTCTGGTCCTTTCCTCCTGTCTTCTTTTTGTCCCTTTCCCAGGTCTTTAATTTCTCGGGTTGCCCCCTTGAGCAGCCCTCCATGGCTCAGTGCTCGACCAGAGCAGAGCCTGGGAATCTTGGAGTTCCTGCTGTGCTCCTGTGCTTGATTGACACACCTTTTCAATTATTTCACAGTTTGCTTGCTTTTTAAATGAAGAGGGCCCTGTTGTTTTTTTCCTTCTGCCCTCCTTTTCAAAACACGAGCTTTTCATGTCGGGTCTGGGCTGCCGGGCCTAATGGCTGTGACCAGCACCTTTGATCTGCCATGACCCCCTCGAAGGGTCTGGTACTGGGCGAAGGAGCCGCCTGTGTGTATCAGCGCAGACAAAGGCTGCATCGCTCAATATTGCTTTAAACACCTTGAGAGGTTACCATGAGAACCGGAGGTGCACAGAAGGCTTCACAGGTGGCGTGATCTGGAGACTTACCAGCTGACCCTTGAACGTACAGTAAAACACTCTCAGCAGTCATCAGGACTTCAGGACTGTTACAGATTTGCTCTTTGGGCTTTGGAGGTTCATTCCAGTGGAGCGCGTTCTCATGCATGCTCCCGGTCGTCATTTCCGGATCTTTCTTTCCCAGTTTTGCTTCGGTATACTTTATTTGAGTGATGGCACAGATTCTCACATCAGCGTCAGCTACCTTCTCAGCAGTGGAACGAGTGTCCAACAAATTATTATAGTTATTTTTCCAAAGCAGACGTGTCAATTTGACACCAAAAAACTATCAGGCCCCTTATCCCAAAGCAAAGCATTTCTCCCCCACAAAAGCTGCCGGCCGAATTGTCATGAAAAGAAATAAATGGAGGATGAGCACAAGAAGGACCCTGATAATTATGGGACGAAGGGATTTCACTATGTAGTACTCCTTACAAACAAAAAAATGACCAAACCCAATTTAATTCAGCTGATGAATGAAGGAATGTCTCCTGAGAAGAGTCACGAAGTGGAAGCCTGATAGACTTTATCACCATGATAGTGGATAAGTCATGAGGTCACCGTGTTGGCAGCGGGAAGTTTTAGGATTAGTGAACGCTCCAGTGAAGGTCCTCCGTTCTACCGCTGTCAACAATCACAACGATTTGGACCAGAACTTATCAAAACTCCTTGGATAGGACGGGTCATAAAAGAACATCTCTAGTTCTATCACAAACAAACATGGTCCCGATGAACGGTGTCGGTGTTTGTTTCGTTAGAGTCGACCTCAGCAGACACACGTGGTCTGTAGGAATCATCCGTCAGGTGCACAGAGCGCTTGATGAACAGGTGGAATTTCCATTACGGATGTCAGCAGATCAGTAGATTGATCCTATTAACCTTTTTTTAAACATTTGCCAACAGTGAGGAACATTACTTTGATGTTGATGAAGATGGAAGATAACATTCCTTTTTCCAAGATTTCCACAGACAATTTTTGGAACAGCCGAGTGTCATTTCTGACACAACCAACACATCAGTGTTCAGTCGGGTGAAACACGAAGCAGGCTGAAGGGCATGAAGGGCGTTTGACCACGCCCACTGAGTGATGTCAGCATGTTTTACATCTACTTTAAAAGGCAAAATATCTGCTTGAACATCACTGATTAGTGCTGCAGTGCTGTAGCTGAAGGATTAAATAGAGAATCAGCCGCACATCAAAGGCCCACGTTTAAAACGTCAGTGTACTGCAATACAAGGTACGTTTGTGTTGACAGCAAAAGGATACCTACACATGTACTACACTGTGTGTGTGTGTGTGTGTGTGTGTGTGTGTGTGTGTGTGTGTGTGTGTGGCTCTTTGTTGCAGAGCAGCTGTCGATTTAGAGCGGCACCTCCCTTCATTCCCTCATACTGTACCTGTCTCCCACCTGCCAACCTGGGACACACACACACACACACACACACACACACACACACACACACCAGCCCTCTTCTTCTGTCTCTTCTGTCAACATTGTGCCTCTGGACATGCTTCATATCTGTTGACCCCCACTGGACGGGTATGATTTATTTATTAATTCCTCAACAGCAGCTGGTCTGCTCTTTAAAACTGGACACACACACACACACACACACAGAGAGAGAGAGAGAGAGAGAGAGAGAGAGAGAGAGAGAGAGAGAGAGAGACCACCTTCACTCATTTCATCATTTTCATCAGAAGATAAAAACAAATCAAGCAATAAGTTCCTCCAACACAGAAAATACGTGAGCACTGCCTCCCTCTGATCATCCAGCACATTAGGCAGTGCAGTGAATCCAACTCCAACAAGCTGAGTAACTTGGCCCTCACATCTGATGAGATCTCCTCCTTAAATGAGCTCAGACTGTCTGAAAGTCTGAGCAATGTTTCTTTTGCTTAATGCAGCTCTGAATTCCTTGACATTGCAGGATCATTGAAGTCAGCGTGTGCGCTTTGATCAAATACAGTTTCAAAAGCACATAAGCGAAAAGGAAATAAGAAACAGGATTATTTGTGCGCCCGTTTGTTTCCTTTTTTACCCTCTTGAGCTTTCGCAGAACTAAACATGCTGTCACTTGCTTAATCGTTCTGTACACACTCTGTGCCGTAATTTCAATAGGACTCATACATTGTCTGCGTTAGCTTCAGGAAACGGAGAGCCCGGTCTGCCTGAGTGTGTCTCAGAGCATGTTTTCAGTTATACTGACCAATGTGTCAAAAAAAAAAGGGCAATGGATAAAAAGGACAGGAGGAAAGGAGAGAAGAGATTGGCAGAGGGCTGGTCTTCCCTGCCCACATATCACTTGCTGTTCCACATTCCATTAAAATCTCTGGAGGGATGCGAGTGCAGATGAGTCCGATAAGATGATCTGGCTCCTGTGTTTTTACTCTGTCGGTCCATATTCAATGTCCACGTCGGGCGCTTCCAGACTCTCAGTCATGTTGCGACACCTCTCTGTTCGGGCACCGTCATCAACCGTAGCAGGTCTCCGTAGTGTGTTCTGACAGATCCTCTGCCTGTTCCCCAGATTAGTGGAGGAGCTCATCAGCTCCCAGGAACCTGGATGCAGCTTTGTGAGCCCGTGAACAAGCGACATGGTCGTGATCTGATGAAAACTGACTCCCACACTCCCTCAGAACTCAGCCGCAAGGAGTGACATTCTCTCACACGCAGTCCTGAGGCTGGTCTTGGGCCCAGTCAACCCCCCCAACACACACACTACCACCACCACCACCACCACCACCGCCCCCCACCCTTTCAAACGGTGCTGCTGGGAGAAGTACTCCAGGGATTAGCCCAGCCAGGTCTTTCAAAGGCCATTAGAGCAAATTACAGGTATCCTGTTACCAGAGCGCTGGGACAGGCCAGGTGAGGGGCGCAGAGGCCAGGCGGGAGAGCAGGGGTCAGCTTGGGACAAAAAGACAAGCCCACCCTGGGCCCCACTCAATCGGAGAGTCTCCCTGGCTTCACAAACTGGTCGGCCTGCATCCATGAATGGCTCACTTGATGGGACCTCAGAGACATTGTCTCACCGCCGTAACTTTAGCCTTTTTTTTCTCAGCATCCCCACCCCACACACCTCCACACCTCCCTCTCCCCCACCACGGTTTTCTGGCGTTTCAATTGATGTGTGCATGACTCTGTCCGGACGTTTGACTGTATAATGGCCCCAAACCGAGGAGAGAAAAATGACGAGTGCAAACGCTGCGTGTATTCAACCACGTCACCACACAAATACACCGGGACCTGGATCAACCCGCCGTTGGGCTGTAATGAGCATGTAGCCACCGCTGTCAATGGGGCCGCCGCCGGCAGAAGACTGATGCTGTGGATAACGTAGAGATGGCCACAGGGAGTTCCGCATCCTGCCATTTTCTCTGGACCACTCACACACTGGCTTGCGTGCACATGTCTCTTGGCTACATGCGCTGGCCACACACACGCCTCACCCTACACAAACCAGGGGATGCCAATCTAGTGGAGGGCTTGCGGAAGTGTTTCATTAGTCAATTACCGCTGGTAGATAAAGACTGCGTTCCCACAGTCCACGGGGCCGGGGGTCAAATGTGACCAATTACCCTCCATCCCCTCACAGGACAGATTACTCTGTCTGATTTATCCCCAGACAGACTGACCCAGTCCACCAGAATCCACATCTGGACATGTCTAAGTGTGTCGGGGAGGGGTGGGTTGGATGTGTCTGTGAGTTTTAACCCAAAAAATCACTTTTACAGTCAATGGAAGAGCGTCGAGAGAACGGTTCGACGACTGTGACCGGACTTCTTTTTCAAAAAGAGAAAAAGAAAAACTCCCATTGTGACGTCCAAAGCTGACGCAACGTACATCGACGTTCGTCATCAAACAGTAACGAGTGCACAGGCACGTCCTGTCAGCACACACATATGGTCCTTTTGCACTAAACGCTAACGTCTAGAGATGTGATTATACATAAGGGAACATCAATCAGTTCATTAGGAAGCTCCAGGATGCTGAATCACAGGTCAAAGACCCTCCGTTGATCAAACCCCCACATTTACAAGCATCAAGGGGGCAAGCCAGTCTGAAAAGGGAAACACTGGAGGACAACCTGAGGGGGTGGGCGGTGGAGGCCCAGTGCAGTGAGGTGAAAAAGGTTAACGAAGCCCTCAGCGTGCACCCTGTCTGGTTGTCTGTGCCTGTGTGGTACTGAGAGCTACAATCTCACCGACTAAGAAGGCTTTTCTTTAATCAAGGAGGGAGGACAGGGAGCGCAAACTGCCTCCAAATCATGCATCACATCCATAACAAGCAAACGGCCGGCTATCAAAGGCTTCACAGACAGTTACAAGCAGATCTGCCCGCTGAGAGCTTTGTGACTCACAGCTTCTGGAGTTTCCTGCACTTTGTTACCCTGGGAATAGCGGCCAGGATGGTGGAATCCACATGAGACTGAGCTCATTCCCCTGTGCCGCTAAATTGCAGTGAGCTGGCGTGTCGCATCTGCGGCTGGTTTGGTTTGCCCGTCCAGGCCGTCTCAGCCACTACGAATGGAGACATAATCAGAAGAAAACAAATGTCCTGTGTGCAGCTTCCCAGTAGGAACTTGTTCATGAGCAGCAGCCAGATCTGAAATGTTGCGATGTGTGCTTTGCACTTGACTTCTACAAGAAGGCAATGACACAAATCCCAGGGATTTACTCTTGGAAACAGATGATTTTTTTTCAGATGATTGCAGCAAGTTGCCTCATGATTCCAAAGTAAAAGCTGATCAGTCATGTCTGGATATTTGCTCAGGCAGCATTTGTGCCATATCGAAGTTTAGTTAATCATAATTTTTCATTATGTCCAAGTCGCTGCCTGTGTTTATTTTATTTTATTTTATTTTATTTTATTTTATTTTATTTTATTTTATTTTATTTTATTTTATTTTATTTTATTTTATTTTATTTTATTTTATTTTATTTTATTTTTGGTGAGGGTGAAATATTGACAGTTCTTTTAAATCTGGTATTCTCATACTTCTGTGATCGTGAACCTTTTCGGATCAAGCTATGACTCACAACTATGATCAGTCCCATATGACTGTGACATGTGATTGGCTCACGTGCGTCTTCTTATGTTTCTATCTCCATTTTTTCTTTTTTTCCTCTCTAGTTTCTTATTCACCAGCTGTCGCAGGAACTCGCCACATCCGATTCAGTTTCGGCGCGTCCCTCCACTGTTAGTATGTGTATGTGTGACTCAGGTGAGCAGAGGGGTTCCAGTGAATGCACGCTCGGACACAGAATATTCTCTGTGGCCTGAGCTTGCCCCATATTTACATTATTAAAATGAGACAGGCATACGAGGAGGTGACAGAAGGCACAAGAGTGAAATCAGGGCTCTGTCAGAGCTGTCACTCGCTCCACTAGCCAGCGGTCCTGACCTCAACCCTATCCACTGCAGGGGATGAGCGGGGGAAATGGAGACAGCGGGGGAGAAAGGCAAGTGGTGATAGGTAGAAAGTGGCAGACAGACAGACAGAAAGAGACAAAAGGATGACGGTGAAAGATTCCCTATGTTAAAAAAGAAGGAGCAGAAGCAGGCTGTGTGCACGTGAGCTGAAAACTTGAGGAGCCAAATACGTCTGAATATCATTTCTGCCTGTCTGCTTATGAAGGATCGCGGAAGCCTCCCTGAGACAGCTTATCTCTACGTGCAGTGATATTTACATATCCTATTCCCATGTTTCACCTTTTCATGAAACATGCAATCACAACCCTTTAATGGGTGGACACTCCGGTTTCAAATGGACTTCATCCCACCCGGCGTGCTCCGTCGGAACTGTGTGCAAGCTGCCTCCGCTCGTGCCGCTGTGCATGCAAAACGCACACGTTCATCTGAACGGAGTGCAAGGTAAAGTCTGGTTCATATTAGTCCTTCGGGAAAAAGAAGAGCACATCTTTTTCGGCTTAGGATCAACTTCATGCTTCTGCAAAGGCACGAGTATAAACACTGGGCACATGCGCTCT
The DNA here is from genome assembly GCA_901007665.1 of Aeoliscus strigatus. Taxonomy (NCBI): domain Eukaryota; kingdom Metazoa; phylum Chordata; class Actinopteri; order Syngnathiformes; family Centriscidae; genus Aeoliscus; species Aeoliscus strigatus. Next base: position 53,327 of record CAAKHB010006973.1, read on the forward strand.
GAAAGTACAAACACATTCAAAGAGCTCAAACACAAAACTCACATCCTGCTCATGATCATTTAACCAAACTGCCCAAGAGAGGAAATGCAGGTACGAGGGGATTTGAGTGGGTTTGAATGCAATTCACCTACGAGTCACTTTCCCTTGTTTTTTAACTCATTTGAGTCCAGATCGTGACTTTATCTCTCCCTGACATGTTTACATACAAAAATAGAACAGTCCTGTAAGCGCCACTGCTTGAATTCCATTTGTATTTATTCAGGTAATGTTCAGTCAGAGACTCAGCTCCTCTCCACCCAATCATCAATCCATATGTTCTGCATTTCTATGCTGTGAGCCGTGTACATGAATTTGCATGGTTCACATTTGAGCATGCACATCTGATCTCTGACGTACCTCGATGTCAAACTGGGAGGGTTCAGAATTCAGTGTAATCCAAGTATCTCTGCAAACCAACTGATTGTGCTCAGCACTATCAAATTCATATTTAACCTCTTCCATGTTGTTTCCAGATCGAGCCTGCTTTGAATTCTCTTTTCATCATCTGATCACAGTCTCGTTTCAGATGTGCTGGTGGCATTCCTCCAGCAGCTGGGACGGCAGTTGGTCCAACACTCCGAAAAAAATCATCAAAATTTCATGCACCCTCATTTCTCGACGAGGTGACACAGCAGACATGTCGGTCAGACTTTGTAGCTCATGTCGCTTTGTAAATCCACCTCACTGGAATCCATGCTGTCAGTCAAAGGCCACTAACGTCTGAGCGAAGAGTAAAAGTTGCAACCAGCCTGGGAGTGGTCTTGGAACGAATGTACCTTCTGGTTTTCTACTATTTGATCAAAGGAAAAAGGAAATACCAGAGATATAATATCAGATACTTCTGATCACGTATCACCGATTCCAAAAAGAGAAACGCATGAAAACACAAATCCATCTATCTATCTATCTATCTATCTATCTATCTATCTATCTATCTATCTATCTATCTATCTATCTATCTATCTATCTATCTATCTATCTATCTATCTATCTATCCATCTATCCATCTATCCATCTATCTATCTATCTATCTATCTATCTATCTATCTATCTATCTATCTATCTATCTATCTATCTATCTATCTATCTATCTATCTATCTATCTATCTATCTATCTATCTATCTATCTATCCATCCATCCATCCATCCATCCATCCATCCAGACTTGTCGACTGGGGTCTGGGGTCTGGGGACTAGTTTTTTGGTCAACTGTTGTCCCTGTGTCTGTGTTTCCAGAGATCCTTCTTAGACTGATGCAGCACCATTCCTCTGCTACTGGAACTATAAAGATTTCTTTCTTTCTTTCTTGTAACCTTGTTTCCTGACAGCCTGTCAATATTTAGCCACACACACACTAGCGTGCAGGTTATGGTTGGCCCCTGTGTTTTATGCTTGTCTTCATGAGTGCAGTGGGTTGTTTGTGGCGAACATTTAAAGTCTGTTTGTTGGAGAAGGGCACATCAGGTGAATGATGTTTCTGCCTTTTATTACTTTTGAGATCTGTCCCAAATCAAACAGGAGGATATCTGTCTTCAGGGCAACAGGTGTATCGCATTCCTGCTATTATAGCTTCTCTCTCTCTCTCTCTCTCGCTCTCTTTTTTTATTTTTTGTAAATCCGTAGACATTTAAAATCTTGCAGCCAGTCAGCCTTAGCTGATGTCAAGGAACCCCCCCCCCCCCCCCCTTGTTCTGTCTTTCTATTATCT
>CAAKHB010006973.1:63518-79473 GCA_901007665.1 Aeoliscus strigatus
ATGTTGACTGCAGTGCTTTTATACATCACATTTATCAAAGGTTCTGTATAGTGATCAGAGCTCCGTCTGCATGAAATGAGTGGAGGAGCTGGGGGATCGAACCCTACAACCTTCTGTTAAGTGGACAGTCACTCTCTGACTGAGCTGTGACATGTCAACAGAAAAACTGTTTAAAAAAAGAATGAATTTGAAAGCTTTGCTTCATACCTATGTTTGTGAAATGACACAATACATATATATGACACATCTTTAAGGTTCCACTGCCCTTTTGTCAGATAAATCTAAAATGTCCCACATGAGAGAGAGAAACAAGGATGGATTGATAAAGTGTCAAACGATGGAAGGACAGTACAACAACTAAGAGGAAGTTCCAGTTTGGCTGAGATTGACTCATTATAATTGTACAATAGTTCCTAATGTTCTGTATCACTTTGCAAAAATAAATCAAAGTGCCCCCTAAGGTCAACAACAAAGTTCGGAGCTCATGTGAATGTCAGATGTGGCAACAGATTGCCTTGTGGTGTTGTGGAAGAAGATGTTTGAGCTCTGAGCTCAGTGCAGAAGCGGATGCGAGCTTTCTCTGTTAAACGTCTGACATGCAGTGTCGTGCTGTTTTACAGTGTGAATGTTTGATGTTGAAGACTATAGTAATTTGGATGATTCCAAGATTAGAACGCTTGCTGAGGGATTAACCGATGCTAGTTGGGTTAAGTCTGTTTACACCTGTTTAGATCATTGACAAATGGTCATGGATTCCGCATGTAATCCCCAGCACAACCACTGATGACTAAAATCACAAACAGATACATGGAAGTCATTGCTCGTCAGAAAAAAAAAGATATGTGTCTGTTATATGTCTTTAGAGTTTCATATGTTTGAATGATCAGTCATGCTGACATTAATACAATTGTCTGCTTTCTAGAATGGACCCCAGGTGATCATGGCAAGGATGTCAAATCCCAAGTTGTTTGCGGTGTGGGTGTGCCCTGGACCAAGAACGTCTGTCTGTGAGCCGGGCTCCCAACTAGGATGCTCTCAAGTGGAGGAACCTAATCTTTCCCAGCAGGGATTGGAGCTGCTCTGTAAGTGTATGAATAGAGATAATATCTCTGTAATGAGGCCTGTTTTGTACCATCAAAGTCTTCAAAAGGGTCTGAAACCTGACCTCCATCCTCGCACTGACAATCCCCCAGTAATAGCGTCCTATTATTGATGGTTTTGCTTGCCTGCTCTTTCCTTCTTCCGTTTTGCTCATGATGTTGTGTTTTAGCTGAGCTCACCGTCAACATAAGGCTTTTACAACGTTCCATTTGCAGGGAGGTGAATGTTAAAAATAAAGCTGTGCACAGTTTACATCTATATACATGATAACCTGGGGGTCCATTCTAGAAAGCTCTGACTGAAAGACTATGACTGATAATTCAACATATGAAACTTTCAAGATGTGACCTCATGTGACTTAATATTAGTAATTCTATTTCAGCATCGTATCCATCCATGCCCCCCTGTCTGCCAGTGCTCCAGTTTGTGCGTTGTACCAGCTGATCCTGATACATTTTTTACCTTCATATAGCAAGAAGCAGATTCTAGGGATGCGGCTCTTAAAGATTTTGAGCTGGTGCCAGAGGTGTACCACTAGTACCAGCCGACCATTTTCAGTCCAGGGGACTGTCAGAGTTTGAAAGAGAACTAGGTACTCACTTTAGCCGGTGGTGTGCTTCTCTTAAAGTCATTCCTCCTGAACATTGTGTTGTTTGAATGGTGGGTAGCTGTACCGGTATGGTGTTAGGATCAGCTGACACACATCCTCAGTGTCCAATGAATGTATGATAAGTGTGGTTTGGGGTATGCTGCTATGCTGAGAGATGTAGCTCGATAGCTAGATAGTTAGACTATAGATAGACTATAGATAGTCTAATATTTCTAATAAAAATGTCTTCAATGTTATGCAGCTGAAAAAAAAACTGTCCTGGGCATGTTTTATTTTGGTGATAGAAAAATAATTCCCTGATCAAAAATAGATTTGTTGCTGCTAGAGGCCTCCTAACAAATATAGGATTACATAGTGTTTCTCAAGTGTTGTGTCTGAGTGTAATAATTTCAGATTACATGCCATTTATGTTGCGAGGCCGGGATCAGGAGAGTAAAACTCTGGAACACGGCCACAGGTGTTGGTGGTCAACTGCTCATCAATCTCAACTCAGTGCACCTGTGGCCAGTTAATGGGGAGGTCTACAAGACGACGCTGGAATCTGTGTTCTGACGTTCTATCCATCGTGGTGATTTTCTGAAGAGTCTTCTCCTAGAATTTCAATCACATTTAATTGAACTTTGCTCCAGTGTATTCTGCTGAACCTCTTTGTAATCCTGTGATTATTTTCCCCCTAATCGACCCAACTCCCAGAGTCCCACTGCCTCCACCTGGTACCCACACATTGCTAACCCCGCTGGCTCCACACCTCATAACCTCTACCCAAACCCCCCACAGCTTCTCTCTGCCCCTCCCGGGTGGTGGGCCCCAGTTAAATTGTTTTATTTTATCGATTTGTTTCATTTCTTCTCTCCAATAGATGGCAGTGTGCCAAAGTCCTCCCCATTTATCCGCTCCTGAGCTGGCTACAAGGATCCAGTTCTGGTTGGGACGTAACAATTATAAGCTTCATGTCCTTTAAGCAAACCTTAAGTTTCACGAACTAAAGCTTACTCAAGCTTTGCTAAAAATAGATGAGTTTCATCTGCATAACAATGGAGAGTTTTGATGAAATCGCCTAAAGGAAGCATATAGAAGATGAGTAATATCTGTCCAAGCACAGATCACTGTGGGCGGCCGTGACAAACTGGCGTGTGTGGAGCTTTCAATGTTAATGTTTACAAAGTACCAAACCAGGCCAAGCTGACGAATGAAAAAATATCCTCAAGCAACCTGGTCGGGTTGGAGTTTAAGAGACCAGTCAATGTTTTTGATGATGGCTTAAGTTATTGAAAGTAGCTCAAACCCATTGATGGGAGAGAAATCATTTCAATGCTGAACATGTTTTTCTTCCACTGGGTTCTGTTTGCTGGTAAGTAGTGAAGGATTTTGACTGTAAAGGAAATAATTGTATAATTAAAAAACAGAAGTAGTTTTTATTGAGCTGCAGTTCAATAGAATCATGAGTCAGTGCAGAAAAGAAACCTGTGGTTGTTTTTGTTTCCATTAATGCTGAGTATTGATCTGGGATTACAGAGAACCTTCTTACTGTGAAACAATCCTTCCAAATGGCTCCGAAATCGAATGGTTGGGCGTGGGCTTTTATTTGTGCTTCTCCCAGTGAGGGCATCGGAGCCTCAGTAGGCCCACCGGCTGACTGTTGAGGTTAACCTGACATCATTTATGTCTGAATGATACGTGATTCTCTCCAATTATTCCATTAACGTACACAATGACACATCTTAAGACGGTTCAACTGACTCACTAATTGAATCCATCTTATAAACTAGGGGGGCACAAAGACTTGAGTGAGTCACAGTCGTCCAGTAAAGGGTATCTCTGATGTGTGTGTTACTGTAATGGACAGTAATGGACATTGAGTCTGATGTGATGAGTGATAGGTCATAATCGGTGCTCATATCAGTTTGCTGTGACAATATAAAAAGCGTCTGCTTGTACTGTATGTGTCAGTCCAAATGTGCACAGTAATAAAGCGTACAAATATGTCTTTATAACAAATATTCAATTCCTGAAGGCTCATGGTGTTGTTATTTATACAGTAATATTTTCACAACAAACAGGTCACTAACTGTATGCGAAAGGTGCCGACACATGAAACGTCCACACACAAAAACATGCCAAAGGCATTTAACGAAACAAGCGCCTCAAAAATAAGTGTCTCCATCAAGTTTCCCCAGCCAGGTGAAGCTGTTTCAAAAACAGCCCTCTCTCCATCTGTTAAACAAATAGGCAGCCCTTACAAAGGTGTGCACAAGAATCCACATGATCAAAGTGTATGAGAATGGCAGCCTTGTCCTGGCCTGGCCATTATCAGGCCCCATGAATGCTTGTCTTCTCCTCTTTTGTCGGCCGAGGCATTGACAGTCACTCACCCGGCAATGACTGTCACACCAGCGCAAAGAGCCAGCCGCCGACAGGGGCCAACCACATCAAACGAGGCTGTCAAGGGGCCCCGCTCGTGAACCGTGGCAACAAACACCTCCTGATCCTCACCTACAGCTCAGCAGCAGACACCCACCGCTGTGCTCTCAGCCACTGCCTCCACTGAGAAAAGATGTACTGCCAGGACCTCATTTCCCTCTCTGCCCCCCTTCCCTCATTCTCTCTCTGTCAAGTAGTGCTTGTGTTAACCTCCAGCCCGCCGAGACACAAAGGACTGCTAAAGTGTTTAAGAATGCTTTATGGATGTATGACAAGGGGAGGGTGACACTGCTAGGGGTCAGAAAGTATACAGGATGTGAAAGAGATAAATTGAGTTTTACTTTACATTTGGTGCTGAGTCACACTTGATTTGAACTGTGGGATGTTTGAACTTAAAACAGTTGACTGGGGAAAAAAATGCATGTACTTAGTTCTACTCAGTGGAGGTTGCACAGGATAATGTGTGCTGTACCTCTGTGCGTAATTTAATGCATGAGCTAAATGAAGGTTGCGGAGGAATATATTGTCTAAATGACATAAGAAGTAACATAAGAAGATGACAAAAATGCACATTTGTTTTATAATGTTGTTATTTTACAGATTCAATATTATTGTCTCAAACAACATTATAAAACATTATCAAATGGAAATTGCACGAAACGTACTCAATTATTATTATTTTTTTTCTGGACAAAGATGCTGCCTAAACAATAATTTAAGGACAATAGCCAATACCTTTATATCGTGTCTGGATATATTTCAACTATATTACAACTATGCTAAAATATGGTTGTTCATCTCTTATTATTTGAAATAGTGCTATCTACGTTTAATATCGAAATGCAATACAGTTGTACTGAGAAAATTGGGCAGATTGTTGGAGCAGTCACATTTTTGCCCTGTTTTTACACCTAGATGATTGTTACAAATATCAAGAATATTACAGTTTCTCTCACTGGGTACAACTACATGTGGTTTATTTATTTACTAATCTATTTATCTATTTAAGGAAGGCCCATGTAATAACACTTTCTGAGAAGTCATCTTACGATGTAGAAAATGAAAGATTTGTTACTCGGATATTGAAGGCTTGTTATTTATTTTTGTACTAAAATTTAAAAAAATAATTTTAAAAAAGTAGTTTTGTGTCAACTTTATGTATTAATGGATGACTGTAGTTCCACAACCAAATATTTATGTTGCTTACAACAGTTTCAAAGTATCACCTTCACCCATTTAACATCAAAACCATCTTTTACTGACCGTGGTTAGACTGCCACCTGTCGGTCAAATACCAGTCAACATCGAAATTTCCACCTACTGCGTATGAACAGGTCAATTTAACAGCTGAAAAAAACGAACAACAAGGAAAAAATGTTTAACCAATGACGTCGTGTGAATTCAGACATACGCTAAAGACCAAATGTTGCAATTGCCTTCATTTAACATAGATAAATACATACATATATGCATACATACAATAACTAAAATACAGTGCAAATGCCAGTCGTCTTATAAGTGTCCACACAAGCACTACAGAGTATTAGCAGTATTATAGTAGAGTCAATGACGAATTTCGAACTCGATGTATCTGCAATCTTCTACCTAGGTCTTAAAATCTAGGACAATTCTAGCGATTAGCTGAGTCTGATTTAAAATGGCGGCGTAGTGGTCGGATGTAACGCGGTTATTACATGTCAACATGTCACTTCTGAGACTCTGTGCCGTTGCCAGAGGTCTGAATCTTCGCAGTTTGTTGTGTACACGTGTCGTGTCTGTCCTGGACGGCTGTCAGCTGTGTCTGTCTTTAAGAAACAGCGCAGTCAGACGAATATCAGGTGAGCCGGAGGATGTTCAGCTAATAAGTCACTACCGGTGGAACAGTTAGCTGCTGTGTGCTCAACATGTATGTCCCGTGTCGCAAAGGACACCGAGTCCAAAAAAATAAAGCCGGGTTTCCGTCGATAGGTTATTTGTAAAAACCTGCTTAGTTAAAATGGCGAAGTTTGGGAGGTGTTAGACGTTAACCTCACATCAAGTGTGAAGAATTTTATAGGTGCAGTATTTGTTCAGTGAAAAGTGGGGAAACAAGCTTTAAGATTTTTTAAAAAATACTCGTGTAAGGAGTAGGAGGCATAAGATCAGTATGGGTTAATATGGTGGACTTTTTGCCTGTCTGTATGCAGGATGTACAGAATATGACATGTATGTTTTGCGTATTTCTGTATGTAGTCAACTTTAAACTGCACAGATCCTAATTGTGAAGGGATTATATGTCAGCACTCTTTTTAATGTTTTTAATAATGTACAACTTCTTTCATTGACTTTTTCCCCCAGACAGTCCATTGAAGATTCAAAGACGAAACATCTCTTTTTTAATCCCAAAGACAGAAGATGCAAAGAAACGTGTACTGGAGCAGTCACAGTTGTTAGATGGTATGTGGTTAAATCAGACATGTTGACCATTTATTATGTTTGAATCAAAGAATCCTTGCCTGCCTGTATTGATGTAGCTTGTTACTTTAAGTATTTTTTGAAAATACTGAATAGCTTTTGTTGTTATCTTGTATATGTTGTCCGTCTCAGTGCTTGAGGCCAGGATCCAGCAGCTCCAATCTGACACTGTCTTAGATGTCAAAAAAGCAAAGGTAGAATTTGTTAAAGCCCCTTCTTCTGGGAGAGGACTTTCATCCAGTCGGGGTCCTAGGAACACACCTCCGGGGAAGGCTGACACCCCTAAATCCCAGCAGACTCTTGTTAAGGAAAAATCCCAGCCAAGCCGCTGGATAGAAAAATTAACTCAGGAAAAGAAGACCAAACTTCAGAAACAGAAGCATCTTCAACAGAAAATACAGAAGGATGTCAAGGAGAAACTAACAGCAAAATATACAGGCAGCAAAACGGACTCATTACGCCCCAGTACATCTCACAAAACAATATCTACCACGGCTACAAATAAGAAAAGCAGAGGTCGCGTGAAATTATCTGATGAAATTCGTGCTGCAGTTTCTCCGACTGCTGTTTTGACCTCTGGCAGCGCCACCGCTGCTGCAGCCAGGACGGTAGTCACGTCACATAAACTCTCCAAAGTGAAACAGAAGGAATCAAGGAAAAAACCCGTTCCTAGTGAAACTGTTGCTGATGCACAGACCCGGGCTGAAGAGCTGGCTGACGTGGAGGCGCTGGAGAGGATCGGTCAGCAAATGGGCAAATGGTCACCCTCTAGTGACCAGGAGCACCTCCAGGAAGACAAAGACGGAGGCGCATGTGGGGACATCCGTTCCAGCATCTGCTCCTACCTGGAGGCCTGTGTGTTTACGGGCGACATTGAGCGGGCACACAGTTTCCTGCTCAGCCAGCACAGAGTTATAAGGCGGCGGAAACATCTTAACACAAGTGTCTACAACATCATGATGAGGGTCTGGGCCAAAAAGGTCAGTTATCCATGGTGTCACGAATGCTAAACATGAGAAACAGCAACACAGAGCTTTAATGCTCCCTGCCTCTCTTTGTGTAGGGGTCCTTGAATCAAATCGGCCGCATATTTATTCTGTTGGAGGAAGCTGGTCTGAAGCCAAATCTGGAATCGTACTGCGCTGCTCTGGAGTGTATGGGTCGCGATCCTAATTGCGCTCCTCGGGTTATTGCAAGGTATGTGCACACACAAATCACCGCAGGCATATGCAAAACAAGTCAATCACGGTCTGAAATGTACTCAGTGGTGATGTGTATTTTTGACCTTGCCAAGATTATGAATTGCCTATTAAAGGCATGGGCACTATACTAATACTGATACTAAATAAGACTGCACACATAAGACTGTCTTAGAAAACTAAGGTGGTAATACTGAGGCCTGCCAGCAGGGGTCAGGCTTAACTGCATAGTTTGTACTTTTGAATCACCTTGTACTGTTCAGACATTGATGACATACACATCTGTGTGGATGAATCAAGTGTGACTGTGAAGTTTGCAAAGAAGGAACCTATTTATTATAGGCAGCCGTAACGTCTGTCAGCCTGTTAAAACAACACACATCCGTTTTCAGATACCTTTACTATTCACAACTCTGGGTCTGTCTTGAAGTACTGCTTTCATATATCATGGACAATGAAACAAGTGTTTGTCAGTGATGAAATGAAAAGAAGGTTTGTGAGTTCAAAGGTCAGAGTGCTGAGTAAACCTCAGGGGGCTACACACACAAGTGGCCTGATGGTTTAGGTACAAGCTGGCACTGGGGGTGAAAATGGTTTTAACCAATGCTGCTGTCATCCTGTCACTCCTGTTGCCTGCTCAGATGAGTTTTCGTTTCTTCTGAACATTCAGATAGTACAGGTAGAGTGTGAATGTGGCATAAATAACATTATATGATTCTAGTTGGCTGTTGTGATGGTGCTGAGGATGTTTTCACACCACATTCTCATTTTGACCTGAGTGTCACTGCTGACCTTATCGTCCCTGTATGAGCACACTGTACCTGTTGGCTACTTTCCTCCCTGTGTAACAAAGCTCAGATCATCTCAATGTATTTTTGAACATGACATTGAGTTCTCTGGACTCAAGTGCCCTTTTCCAGTCACCAGATCTAAATCCAATAGAGCTCCACTGGAATGTGGCGGGACAGACAGTTGGCATCTTGAAGATGCAGCCCACAAATAACAGAAATCATCTTAATGACCAGTATTCACTGGCTTGTGTTCTCTGACTAAAGTAGTTCTATATTGTTGAACTATTCTTACTGGGTTGAGAAAGACGTTACGCCACTATGACCTCATCTGAGGTTCACGTCGAAGGATTCGATTGACAAACAGACTTCAGAGTTCCATTCATTATGATGATTTTCTTTTTTTTCCAGCTCAACTTTTGACAGCGGTTGCCCAGTTGTGACTAGGTCACCCTGACAAATCTCTGTTAAGCGTCATTAATTGTTATGTCACTAACTGCACACACACACACACACACCTCAGATCCATTGCGTGACATTTGGCACACGTGGACCTGCTGTGCACTGCTCAGGAGAAACCTACATGTGTCACAGCATATGTTCTTGTTTGATGGCCGCTGCTACAATCAGCAGGCCTGTAGTTCACACTGGTGCAGGGCTAGCATTCAATGTTCTTTTTCTTTCTGACGGACCTGACATTAGTTTAGAGTTAATATATGAAGAGAAACTACACAGTGTCCTGGTCCTGGTCCAAGAGTTGCCGCTTTCACAGGCTGCACAGCTTGTTTTCGTTATACGTGGGATTGTTGGTTCTTTTCTGTCTCAGGAGCGCACAGATACGTCAGTCCCATCTCTTTTACTTTACTTCCTTTTGTTCACCTTGCATATCTAATTCAGGTGTTTATCAGTAACCTGCTGTGATTGAACCTGACTACTTGTCTTATGACTGTTTCCTTTATAACCGTCATGCTTACAACTTTTGTTGTCAAGTCCCTGGTCAAGTGGTGTGTCTGACCAGATTCAGTCATATCTCTGTGAAGGTCATCCAGGTCATGGTATCCTGCTGGTGTCATTCATAGGTATCTGGATTAGCTTGTTTCCTGAAGCTTCTTCAGTTCTGAACTGATTCTTGGCGGAGTTCTGTTGCTAATGCTGCTTTCACATGGAATCAGGGAAATGGCAGACATCAAACCGGATGTTATTTTAGTGGACGAGAGAAGGACTGTAGAACACTGACGACGCCGGCAGAGAAACCCATCGACGGCAACGGCACACGGCAATGACGTTCAAAGTTCATATATGTTAACGATTAGTTTCAGTTTGAGATACAATCGTTAGAGAAAAAAGGATTTTATAGCCATAGATGTATTGATATGATCATAACACTAAGTAATACACAAGAATCATTTACTCAACAACACCACTAAACACTAAACTAAACAATACCACTAAACAATACCACATCACCATAGAAACATGGTCAGCACACGTCCCTCCTGTCTCCCGTCTGTCGTTTCCCTGATGCCATGTGAATGCAGCCTTATACTGAGTTGGGCCATGAACTCACATACAGGGGTGTGAGTTAGTCAGGTGTGTCATGGTTTTGCGTGGGGGTTGTTGGTCGTTGGTTCATCACTCAAAGCTGATGCTTCCATGTGATTCCAAGTGTAGAGGAATATGTCTTCTCTCTTCCCATTTGTCCTTCCTCTTCACTGTTCTGGTCCAACAGCCCCTGCAGCAGCTTTGAGAGCACCAGTCTGTTCGCCTCTTGTCTGTCTGTCTCGCACACACAAATGCCATAATTTACACACACTTATCCCTTTAGTTTTTCCCCTAGAGCTCCATCCTCCAGAGTTCGTTGCTCCCCAGGGTGCAACAGAGCAGTCACCAGGCCGATTATGCTCTATCTTTTACCCTCTCCTTCTTCTTTGTTCCTCTGTAGCCCACTGCCAGCACCCACACTAATCCCTTCATTGTTCAAGGCTCCCTCATTTGCTCTGACCAAGAATGCATGTTCCACAGAAGAGGCAAGAGCGAGAGGACTTAAAAAATGTGACCTCTTAGGCCTGCTGCAGTAATATGTTTGAATATACTGTATACGTCTGCACAGGAGAGGGCTCATCACATGTAAATACTGCACTCATTTAGTCATCTCATTATGCATAGAACCCTGTTTACCTGCTTATCTTATTAACCTCACTCAGTGGAATTTGCTTACTCAGGTTTTCTTCCAGATACTAATTAGCACACTGTTGTTTACAACCATGGTTTATCCTGTTGCCTGTTTAGTCATGCAATTCTGCCGTCAACTTCTTGGGGGCAGTGTAACCACACAGCCGTCAGGCTCGTCATCTGTCCTCAAAGTATGAAACAATCCTGTAATATAGGTTTTTGAATGAACGCTAGTTGTAAACGCAGTGTAGTAGATCCTAAAAATAGCATGCAGTTCAGCCCAACACATTAAGTCTAGTTTCACATCACCTTTTTTGTTTGTGTATTAGTAAATGTCATACACTGCAAAAATGTTGCATAAAGTATGACAATACATATCACAATTTATCACACTAATGTATTCATCAGCTTGGACACAAACTACAGTGGACCAATAAGGAATAAGCAGCCACCTGCTTGAAAAACAATTCTCATACCGGTAGCTTATTATTCAAATGGATGGATGAATATGGAATCATATATAACTAACCCCTCATCTGGATTCCATGTTGGTGTCATCTTAATCCTGCAGTCCAGTCATGGAGACCGTGCTCGCTCCAAGAGATTCTTTTAAATAAACATTTCACCGATGTCGTCAGTGCCCATCTGTCTGTGGATCAAACTCATATTCTGCAGCTGTGTGATCGGATAGGGAGAACCATGAACAATGAGCCCAGATTATTTCTTTTCTAAAAACATGAATGAATAGGAGACCCTATCCCTTTCAGGGATCCCATTCCTCCCTCAAAGGGTGCCAACTTCTGTGCTCAGTAATGAGACTACGTTACATTTTGTCTTTACTTCACTGGTGGTCTGCCTGCATTGCAGTGTGGTGGGGATGGTAGGAGGTGAAGTTGTATTCTTGTTAGAACTCAATCGCATAACATGTCTGTTTTTGCTTTGTTTAGTCTGTGCAAGCAGCAACAGAACCAAGTTATATCTTCGTGTCTCTTGGTGTTGACAGATGTTCTCTGAACTTTGTCTGAACATTGACTCACATCATGACCTAAAAGTGAGATTTAAAAGCAAGGATGTAGAGGGCCCATAACTTCCTGCCATGCAGTACAAACCTGGTACCCTCTGTGTTCTTGCTGATCCAGGTGTCTGAACCATATGGAGGAGGACGGTCTGACTGTGGACGATCTCTTTAGTCAGTGTATGTTCCGGCAAGATGAAAGTAACATGGTGCTGACAGCAATACAGATGGTCCAACCCGACTACCAGCCCAGCCTCAACCTCAACACACACCAGTGCTCTTCTTCTCTGGTTCAGGACTTCTACAGGAAGGTATTATTATTATTATTTTTAATCTGCTTCTCAAATGTTTACTGTATGATATTTATGGACCTTTCGCAAATTGTTATTAAGTCCATATGATGGGCTTAGTAAGGGTATTATAATGAGAATAGTTAATGTAATAAAAAAATGATTGACACATCATATTTTTCCATTCCAGGCTACAAATGACTAATGTGTCTTTGTTTACAGATGATACCTTCATTTTGTTGTTTCTTGCACGCAACCACCCACACTACACAGTGGTTGTTGTTGTACTCTGTACATGTACACATTGAATATCATTAGAATGTAAATCAGAGTTCTTGTCACATGGTGAAGGTACAGAGCCTTTTGCAGTGACAGAGGTTATTTCACAAGTTTGACATAAAACTTGACAGACAATTTGTGTGTTTGTGTGTTGTATTAAGTTCTGATGATTGTGTAAGAGAAATTTACAGCTGGATGTTGAGTATGTTTTTTCAGTTTAAATCATAAGAGACCTTCCAGAACATGCCTGTGAAAGATCTGATTGTCAACCCTTTACAGGCGGAAAGTGGTGTTTGTTATGTCATTTTTCATTTCTTATGACATGTAACTTTTTAGTCTGTCTTTTAGTTACAGGAACTTTTTTTTTACATAACATAGTTCAGTGTTGGACTATAAAACAAATTCATTTCATTTATATCAGCAGTAAGAGTCTGCTAGGTGAATATGAAATGGTTTATCTGTGTGTTTCAGAGGTCTGATCATCATTATCCAAAGTTGGACTTCACTGAGGAGGAGCTCCAAGAGCGTTTCAGACATCAGCTGAGCGTGGAGCAGGCTTGTACGGTCACCATTGACTCTGTGGAGGCTGTCAAGCCCATCAGTGAAAATATGGCCAAAATGGTGAGGAAAGCCCCCTGCTAAATCCTTGTCCTCACCTCTGTACAGACTGCAAGACGTGTCTCTTCCTCACACACACACACACACACACACACACACAATATACTGCCCTGTATTTTGCTGTGTTTTGTGTTGTGTTGAGAACCACCTGACCCCACACACTCACGCACCTTTCTTTAAGCTGCCATGTGTGAATGACAGACAAGCCATTCCTTCTGTTTGAAAATCAGATATAATGACTCGTCACTCATGTGCTGTGTATTTGTACGGTTCATTTTCCTGCTGCACACAATCCCAGGTACATCTAGTGTTTGCTGTATTCGATATAATGATGCCAACATTTCCTTCAGTATGGTTCATTATTTGTATGTTTTTACAGGCACCCATTGTCTCCTACAAGATCAGTGTCTGAAAAAAAGGTGAAATCAGTGGCATCAGTGTGTTCGAGGAGAAGGAAACATATTCCTGTGGCGTGCCTCCTTTCTAACTCTGGCATTTACAGTCCAGCCTGGCTCATCTGACTTTGCAGATGGGCTACGTGGGAAGAGGCAGGCTGAGAGTCCCTGGTGGCCAGGCAGCATTTACAGACAGACAGGCAGGGTAGAATAATAATGTATTGTAATTGAGGACTGTGGAGGGAATGCAGAGTCACCTCTCCATCCACAATTCAGACTGAGTACAGGTTTTAAACCTAAGAGTTCTTGTTTTCTACTGAAATCCACAATACATCTACTCATTCTGCCACTAAATACTAAAACTACTGCAGTGTATTATATTGTATCGTTCTGCAGTAAATCCTACTCTAATTGGCATTAATAAAATGCTCAGTTGATATCATATTGGGGTGTTTTAATTCAGTGCTCTGTTTGATAGCTTAATTTGTTGTGCTATTGAAGGTTAGGGTTTGTTAGTGCATCATATTTTGTGTCTGATATAGTTTATAGGGTCCAAATTTTGTCCATCGAATAAAGATGGATCAGGGTCAAGGGGAAAATTAAAAAACAAAAAAGTCAGCTCACTGTGCATTTGAGCAGCACCACAAACCTGCAGTAACTGTGAAGGGATCAGTGATTATTACTGGCTAAATGAATACAAATAATAATACAATAACATGCCATTTCCTCTTCTTAACAGTTTCTGAACATACATGACACCATGTAGGCTCTTTAGAATAGACTGGACGAAGGGGGGGGGGGTCTGTAGGAGGGTTATGTTCAGATTACTGGTGCTATCAGGACCAAAATATCCTAACCATCTGCTGAGATGCACGGTCATGCAGCTCACTGACTTACAACTGTCCAACGAGAGGTGGTTCCATCTCCTGCCACAGTGAATAAGGACTTTCCATTTCATACAATCTGTGGTAAATGTTTTATTTCAGTCCTTCCCGCTGAGATCCTCAGTCTCAGCAGCAGTCATAACTGGATGGATTAGTGTTGTGTTGTCCTTTCAGAGAGAGCTGCTAGCAGAGCAGAGGGCTCAGTGGCAGAAGATCCTCCTCCAGGCCTTAAGGGAAAGTAAGATGATCTTGGCTAACACCAACACCAAGGACTACAGACTAAACCTCTACCCCTACCTCTGTCTCCTGGAGGATGGCGAGTATGTTGACATCATGATACAGGTAACAGTCAATGAAACACCTACACGCAGTGAAAATGAAGCAGGGTCTTGTCTGAATTGTGTTCAGGAGGTTTTGTGTGTTTCACATATTGACATCTCTTTTTGTGTTATACTGTAGAGTGTTGCCAGTATGCCTCCGAGTGGAGAGTCGTTGAAGATTTTAGCCAGAGATCTGGGCAACAGGGTCTATACCAAGTACGCTGTCCGGCAAAAGCAGCAAAATCAGACGGTGGAAAAGTTGGGCAACATTTACAACGCTTACACTCAACTGTTGGCTAAAGATACTGAGGTAGGTGAACCGTCGTAGTCTTCCTGGACATGTTGGAATGTATTGTACTGTACAGCAGTAGTCATTGCTGTTCATTTTGTTGTTTATAGGAAAAAAGATGTTTCCTCAGTATGATTTCATTGTCTTAGTGATGGTTCCGCTACACGAGCGCTCACAGTACCTCTGGCTCAGTACGGAGTAAAACTAGATGGACTAGATGAACAATATCTCTGAAAACAAGGCTCTTGTTCCTCTTCTTTTAGGTGTGTGACGTCCTCCCCAGGGAGCAATGGTGTCAGCTCGAGGTGGCGCATGCCTCAGGACCCACGCTGCAGGGATACGAAACCAACTGGCCGTACATAGTTACGCTGGAACTCGGCACATACATGGTTGACATGATGGTCAAGAACCTCAAAATCAACAGCGACATCCTGAACGCGGCCTATGAACGGAAGAGCATCCCCATCCTCTACCACATGTACACCTTCCGTAGCACCCGGCAGGTAGGGTGGTTCCACTGTGACACCTGGCAGAATGTGGGCGTGACAGGGCTGATCCTCTCGCGCTTCACAGTCCTTGTGCTTATTTTGCTTATTTGTTTATTGTTTTCTGAATCCTCAAGAATTGAACTACCTCAGCATGGATTAGACTCTCCCATCATATCAAAGTCAACTTTATTGTATTGAATATACTGTGTATGTGGGATATGCAGCATAGATGAAATTACAGACCTCTCAACACACGGCGCAAATGGTGTATTTGAAAACAACCGAGAATTAACCAGTTAAATGGTGTGATGGTTGTAAACTGACTCCATGGGAAAAATAACATAGTGGAGTCGAAAACACACGACCTTCACTTTGGTCAAGACATTGTGTCACTCTGCAGCCTCTGCCACCTTGCACGCTTAAGCACCCTCCTATCCGGCGTGACGCTCCATGGAGTGCACGTTATAAAACCATTTCCTCCCTCCGTGTGTGAAGTGGGAACAGTTAAGTAAGATGAATTTTTCCAGGCTAATCCCTTTTTTAGTATCCCTTTAATTGGCTTGCTGATTGAGGTGCAAAGGACCCTGCGGGGGTTTGTTTGGGGGGGGGGGGGGGGGGGGGGCGTGGCAGGG
>CAAKHB010006974.1:0-17563 GCA_901007665.1 Aeoliscus strigatus
CCAGATACCAGGAGGGACAAACTTTGATTGTGACTTGCAACCCTGTCCTTCATTTTTGTCACTCTGCTCCTCATGCTGCTGTTCACAGACAAAGTTTTTTCCTCCCTGATGAGTTTGTTCTGTGATTGCTGTTTATAGCTGCACTTAAACAGAATGGCTTATGATCTCGGCTCAGTTTCTCTTTCCCTGCACCCACCAGAGTAAATGTCTTTGGTTTTTGCACCGTTAGTGATTAATGGAACATCAAAAGCCGATTTCAGCTCGATGTGATACCTTCCTGAGGATATGAGTCAGCCAGGGACATATAAACATCATTAATGAACAAAAGGCAGATTGGAGAACCGAGTGACAGAAAGAGACTGCAGACGCAGAGAGGAAAGCGATACATATTTACCTGCTGGATTTGATGGCGGTTGCCTCCGCACAGCTGCTGAGTGATGGAGAGACAGTGTACGCCCAGGGATCTCCTGTGATTACCTACCATTAGTCTGAAAAAGGGACAAATGGATGGCAGTGCTTTTTTTTTTTTTTTCTTTTTTCGAATCCATCCGGAAAAATCACGTCTCCCTTTGGTCTCTTATACCCGGTGGCAACAAAGTCGCAAGTACACAAAGGAAACTTCCTCACTCATCTATGTGACGACAGCTATATTTATCTGGGAATGTAGTGTAGCTGTGTGCAGGGCTTAGAGGCGTAATTACCCAAAAGAGAGGAAAGCAAAAAAAAAAAAAATAATAATGCAATTGTGTGCGTGGTATCTTGGAGAGTGCAGTGATTGTGGATTGGGATGTTAATGCTGCCATTTCCCTGTGACAGTTGGACCTTTGTGTTGTTGTTGGTTTGTTTTGTTTTTTTCTGAACAAATCAAGTAAATCCACTAAAAGAGTGTTGAAGCTGCTCGTGTAGGAAACAGGAGCTGTCTGTTCGCTGTCTCCTTCAGGAGTGATCAAACACTTCTTGCATCAAAAAAACACGGCAGATGTGCTTTAAAAGAAACAGTTTGATATTTCATACCTTCAAGGAGGCTTGAAAGCAACTGACCTGCTGCTGTGAAGAGATTTAACCTAAAAAAAACCCCTCTTTAATTAAAATATGTTATTAGTTGAAGCCCTCGTGCAGGTTTTACTTCCTTTTTGAAGCTACAACTCAGAAGCCTCAAAAGAAAACTGCAGGTAGAGATGACAGAAAGGTTGACACAAGTCAATTAATCATTCTTAATACTTTTATTATGGACACCTGGAAAAAATTCAATATCATTGAAGTTGTGTTAGATTTTCTCAACCCAACTCTGTAATGAGCTTGTGCATTAAACTCAGGTGAGACAAAGATGAGTTTTTCCTTCACGCTCTGTCGGAGCTTGTGAAACTGGTTTTCGATGTTTGCTGTTTGAAAAAAAAACAATAACAAATCATTGTGTGTGTCAGCACTAAGGATGTAGAGGCAAAGGGGGAAAGGATGGAGTGCTCCTGGAAGACGCTGCTGCTGGTGGTGTGTGCTTCTCTGGGCGTCCAGTACACGGCCATCCGCACCCTGAGGGACTCGCTGTCTGGACCCTGTCAGGGAGTCTACCACTGCCAGACCAGACGTCACAGAGGTAGGACTCACTTTGTGCTGTCGTCCAGTCCAGGGACGTCTGAGGTGTCGGATGTTGTGATCTGATGGGAACGTAGTGTTGTGTCTTTGATTCCAGCAGGGGGCACTTCTATGTGGACTGTACAGTTTCTCCCTATGGATGAGTTTTTTTTTTTTTTTTTTTTTTTTAACTAAAACTTGCCCATAGGTGTGAAAGTTTTTTGCCCTGCCATGAATTATCCCTAAGCTGTCTCTCTTTGATCTTGGCTGGAATTGGCTACACCCCCATCCCACCCCACCCCCACCCCTGCGACACAGACAAGTGGTTACAGAAGATGGGAACAGAGCAAACAAAATGAAAGACTAATTTTATTGGCAAAGCCACTGCCGTCCCTTCAAAAGCAGACAGTTGAGTCGCTATTTGCATATTATTCAATATAAAATATATTTCCACGTCCTTATCGTGCCCGTTTGGTCTCGCTCAACTCTGTTTTTGTCCCTGAACCCCCACAGGAGCACACTGAACAACACAAACATTCAGATTATATTTTTATATTCAAAGCAAATGCTACATAATTTGCATTTTACAACATTCATGTTAATGTCGTTCATGTTCTGTCATTATAGATGTTGGGAGGAAGCAGTGTGAGTAAAGACTGAGGCAGAATACTGCTGCAGCACCACGCTGCGACTGAAATAAAAGGAAATCACATCATTAACTGAGGAATCCCCCTGAAAGTGAAGAGAATAGAGACGTTAAATTTGTTTCCTTTTCACTGTTGTTGTCCAACTCTCTCACTCTACTGCTGCTGGGGCGGCGGCGTACAACAGTAGCACCTCCTTCGCAATCAAGTCCTCATCAGCTGTAATTACACATTAGCTGCTCACGCTGTATTTAGAGATCCAACATGTCATAAACCCCCTCAGTAACCCCCAGTCGACAAGCAACGTACTCTATTTCTAAACTATCTAAGACTCATCTGCCTAATTCAGTGGCTAACTTTCTCCTAGCGTGAAAAGCGTTTACCGAGTTCCATGTAACAACGTCATGTCATTGAATTAAAAAAATCAGCTCAGTTGTTTTGCGTGTGAATGACTGCTGATGATGTGAACTGACGTGTTGAAGGATTTCAAACCCCTCAACATCTGAAACAGGGAAGAACTTTTATTCAACATTCAGGAAACAAATCAACTGAAATTAGTTACATTACTTTGATTAAGTCACTGAAATATTTACGCTACTATTACGCTTTAAACGGGGCAACTTCTGGTTGAAATCGATTCGACTTCTTCCCCAATACCGATCTTTAATATCCGTCTTTAAGTGAAATATCACAAAGCATTCAGAGAAATTTAACCTGTGAAGTTGTGTCACTGACATTAAAGTACTCTCTGGGTTTTACTCCCTTCAGACTCCAGGTGGAGAACTTTGTGCGATGATGGTTGGGTGCCTTTTGAGACATCTCGGAAGCACATCTTGCTGTTTGCCACCACTCGCAGCGGCTCCTCCTTCACCGGGCAGCTCCTCAACCAGCATCCCGAGGTCTTTTACGTGTTTGAGCCTCTCTACCACGTCCAGCAGGCATTCACCAACTCCAGCAGCAGGCTGCGCCGCACCTTAGACCGCCGAGCCCTTCTGGGAGCATACAGGGACCTCCTCCTAAATCTGTACACGTGCGACCTTCACTTCATGGAGAATTACATCCGCCCGGAACCCCAGGACCACGTCACGAGCTCCTTCTTCCGCCGAAGCTCCAGTCATGCCCTTTGCTCCCCTCCCGTGTGCCCGGAAGGAGACGATGTGGTGGCCTCTGATCTGCCTGATGAAACCTGGTGTCCTAAGAAATGCGGGGCCCTGAACCTCACTTTGGCCTCCATGTCGTGTCTGTCCAGGGGCCACGTGGCCATAAAGACTGTTCGGGTCCCAGAGGTGGGTGACCTGCGCACCCTGACTGAAGACCCACGTCTGGACCTGAAGATCATCCACCTGGTGAGGGACCCCAGAGCCATTCTTGCCTCACGTATGATGGCGTTTTCGGATCAGTTTCGTGCCTGGAAAATCTGGAATGCAACGGGACGGCAGCCGCGATACGTGGATCTGTCGCAGATCACTAGCACCTGCAAGGACATGATGTCCTCTGTGGAAACAGGCCTGCAAAAACCAGCATGGCTACGGGGACGCTACCTGCTTGTGAGGTACGAGGACCTGGCCTTCAACCCCAAGGACAAAGCCAGAGAGATCTACAGGTTTGTCGGGCTGGAAATGAAGGACAACGTGCATGTGTGGATTGCCAAGAACACCGAGAGCAACGCATCCTCTCCATCTGAGTGGAACTACAGGTACTCCACCACCAGAGACTCCAGAGTGACAGCCGAGAGCTGGAGGCTTCGTCTCGGCTTTGACATCGTCAGGACGGTGCAGGATCTGTGTAACGACACGCTGGCTCTGCTGGGTTACAGACAAGTTCACTCCGCAGCCCAACTCAGAAACTTGTCCCATAGTTTAGTGGAACCGCGAATCTTTTAACCAGTCCGTTATTTATTGATTTAAGCCCCTTCTGTCATTAAGATGAAACAATAAACTCATAAACCTTAGACTGAAGGAATGAAGAACTGAAGGAAACACAAAAGGTGCAGACATATTTATTTGTTTGTTTGTGTGTTTATCTCTTTATAATTCTATAAATATAACAAATTATACAATATAATGAATAATTCAGGTGCTGTGTCAGAGGAAATCCAACCACTTAAGACGCACAAATGAGTGATCTTTAAGAAGAGTCACCTGAGAGGCAAGACGGATTAATTTGTCAAAAATGAATATTGAAGCTAATGTTTCTAATGCGTTTTGGGGAAGGATTATAATGTCACTTGTCATTAGTAGAAAATATTTGCCGTTTTCTGCAACAAACAGATACTCAGTGTACGAAGTCTGAACATGTTTGTCTTTTGCTTTATGAATGCTTAACAACTGTAAATACTCATTCATGGTCATATTTCAGATGTATATGAGCTGTGTCAGTGGTACTATTTATATATTTTATATTTTTGAACAATAAATTATTCATTTGGAAGTATTCGACGAGTGAACTCGCATTCTTGTGTCATTTACACGAGACATAAATACACAACTTTTCTTGTGCGGCTGCTGTAATTGTTTGACATGTTTAGATAATATCGCAAATGTTTGTTCTGTTTCCTCTCTCATTCTTCTCAAGTTTAGCTCTAAAGCAGAATGTTGACATACAGCTGAAGAACCATGATACGGAGTTGTTGGCATGATGCAGTCTGCCAACTGTAAGAGTTTTGAAGGATTTTTCAAAAGTTCTTTCCAATAGTTGGAGTCTACAGATTCTATGTCCTTCTAAGATCCTAAAAACTGGTTTCTTTGCTTACTGGTACTGGAAATGAAACAATAATGTCACAAAGGCCCCAGAGTTACCAGGACCACGACTGACCGTCTGTCTGCCTGCTGCTGCAGCGACCTGTTCCCTGCTGATGACTCCAAACCTGATTATCATGGTGGCGTTTGACCCAGGTCAGCGCTTTTAATTTGGACTTTTGCTTTGTCAGTGTGTGTCCATGTTTCCTGTGACGGTTTCTTCTTGTCGCCTTCCTGTGTGATTTGCTGCCTGGCCCAAACGTGTCCAATCGTCCGGTGTTTCTCTTCGGCCTTGTTGGTTCATCAGGTTTCCCTCTTTGATTCAGGCCGTGGTCATTCCTGCTCCTGGTCTGTGGTCACATACACACCGACAGAAATCAAAACATCTGAATATGTTTTCTTGTTGGTTTGTCATTTGCGTCATATTCCTCATGTTTTGTCCTCCTACCTGACCCCCCCTCCACCTGACTGAAGCTGACCCCGCTGCCGTCCACACGGACGCGTCGAGCTGACTACCGTCCCGTGTTCACACAGACTGGACTGTTGTGCACTGTTCCTGTGGAGGAATGGGACAACATTCCACAAGCTTCAGCTGAGACTCTCATTAATTCAGAGATGCCGTGAGCTCCAAAACTTTGAACTGGCTGGGAAGTTGTCTGAATGTTGTTGCATATGTTTTTTTCATTTTCATCTCAGTAAAAATACATTATTTTAAAAGAGTGTTGCATTTGTATTTTTCTTACATCCCGGGAGGGACTGTGGATCCATAACTTACAGTGTAGAGAATGGTGCTGTTCTTACAATCAAACCACTGAATTTGATTCGTTTTTCAGACAAATCATCGAGTATTCTCAGTGTGTCAGTTTGAGAACACATGCTGTACAAACTGTGTCGTGATGTAATGTTGAACCTACGGGGATTATCTGGCAGTGCCAGGCTGTAAATGAGTGTGGCCACGGATAAGACAGCGACGGGTTCTCCCCCAGCTGCACCCTTTCAGGTTGGTCTTGGAGAAACGAAGGCTGTCACCAGAAACAAGTCCATTTATTTGCACGTGGAGCTGCTACCCTGTGATGAACGCTAAGAATAGTTTCTGATTGCTAAAATGATGGTCAAACGACTTCCTGGGTGTAATTTTCCTCCCTTTCATGTGGAAGCATCGTGTCCTTCTATGAAGGCTGAAACTGAAGCCCACTTGGAGCTGCACCTGCACTGAAAGCATCTCTGGAGTGAAGGAAAGGATGGAATGTGTCATCTAGCCTGTGGAAAGCATCACATCTCAGGTAAATCTGTCCCTTTTAATAATCCAGATTTAGACCCCCCCATCCTCTCTGGCCTGCTACAGCGTCTCTCGCTTCTCTCAAAGGAATTTCTCAGGTTGTGGCCACTCAAAGAATCGATCTTCATGCTGAGGAGGAGTGAAGAGCAGCCGTCTTTTAGACAGCATCAGCAAGACTAAACAAGCTGGTCGTAAAGAAAAGCTTTATGACACACTGGGGAGCTGCACTTCATTGTTTTTTTTTCATCCCCACCCCGACACACAAAGATGCACGTGGCCTGAGTCAGCCAGCAGCTAATTACCCATTTCTTTGCAGTCAATGCAGCCAAACACCGGTGAACCAGGCTGCTAGATGAGGGATTTATCACCTGAGAGAAACAAAAGGATGAAACAAAAAGTGAACACAACCTGACTGGACCCCTGACTTGCCTGTAGGACCGGAAAGGAGAAAAGTGAATTTTCATGCTGGTGTAGTGCACGGAATACCTCTATCTGTGTTAGTACACTTTGGTCCAATTATTAAGAGAAAAATCACTCGCAGTTGGAGTCAAAAATGGACGTTGAGGCAGCTGGTCTTCAGGTCAAGCTGTGTTTACCCCAGGGTAGACTGACTAACCCGCTCTCATCGTGAAACCTATATACTGTAGGGTCCGAGGGGTTTCCACGCCCCTGGGCCCTCCTTTTTTGGTCGATACCCGTGTCTCGCTCTCCATGTTTGGTATTTTTTGAAGGTGGGCGGCCCCTAGGGACCTTCATGCCCTTTCTTGGCTGTCCCTGTGGTTGTCCCAGTCTCTGTCTCCTTTTCTGGTCTTCTCCTGCTTTCCCTTTTGTGCCCATCAATCATCTTGTTATTCCAATGGTCCTTAATGTTTACTTGGAGAATTCTTTTGCAGCTGGCCAGCTCCTTTTCTGGTGATTGTCTTTCCACTACACTGGCAGGTTGGAAACACTTTGATTTATTTTTCAAGAGTTTAGAAAAAAAAACAACCCTTTTTGATAGGTTTTTCCATTTAAATGTGCAAGGGTGACAAATGACAAGGGTGTCAAATATCCGGCCCGTGGGCCAAAAGTGAAACGTGCGAGGGTTCTACCCAGCCCCCGGGATGAATTTTCAAAAAGTGGAAGTTACATTGAACCACATTCTTCAATAAAAGAGACTCTAGGACTCTCTAACACACGTGGAAATGGATGTATACGGAAGTAAAACAGTGCCATCATAGAGGCTGTTTGACTGACTCAGATGTACATTTATAATAATTTCATGATCCATACATGTTATCAAGTGAAATAGTATACTACATACTTTTACAGTTACAGATACCTGTTACTAAATATTTTGCAATTTTTACTGCACATGTTTAAATGATGTGTGGCACTACATTGCAAGTATTTTTCTTCACAAAATTCATTGTAAACCTGTTCATAATGTACTTCTATGTATTTCACTGATCCCTTCCATACCTTCCTTATTCTAACGTCCTGGATCGGTTGGTTCACGAGCCACATTCAGCCCAATCTCAATCTTTGATCTCAAGTTTTTCCTTTTTGGCAACTTCACTAAATGATCAGTGATCAATAAATTATCATCATGAAATTTACATTTTTAATAAAAAATGAAGACATCTAAACATGAGAGAGTATCACAAATGTTCCACAGTCTTCACAGAGAAGTGGGAATGAATCACTCCCCACTAGTGGTTTCCTGACCTTCCAGCAGTGCTGCTGTACCAGTGAAGTCAGTCCGCTCCCACTCTGTCGACTGTAGCGTGTCTCTAATCACCAGGTTCAACCAGTCACTTGGCGTAATGAGATGTGGGAGTGATGGTTGTGAGATGTCCTTGGAGTTCATCCTCCAGCTGCAGGTGTGTCATCCAGGTTCATTATCTCCCGGTTTTTATGCTCCTTATCTGGGCAAGGAGCCAGCAAGTTGGCAAATTACAACCTCTCTCACTGCCACACATGAGCACATGCTTCCATCAAAATCACTGTCATTTCGTATGCACACAACACGACCGTTCCTCCGCATTCATGCTCTATAATGGAGGTGGGGCTATTTGGGGGCTTGATAAAGGTGACACCCCGGCAGCAGAGAGGCGGAGAACAATCTCTAATCCTTTTCTCAGCGCCACAAATTGCCCCTTTATAGGACTGATTAAACAAAGGTCAGAGGCTGTCGACAGCAGAACACATCGTATATTGACAATCCAGTTAAA
This sequence comes from Aeoliscus strigatus, assembly GCA_901007665.1. Classification (NCBI taxonomy): domain Eukaryota; kingdom Metazoa; phylum Chordata; class Actinopteri; order Syngnathiformes; family Centriscidae; genus Aeoliscus; species Aeoliscus strigatus. The sequence goes on from CAAKHB010006974.1 coordinate 8,447, forward strand.
ATGGCGCATGAAAAGTCACCAATCACCAGGAAATTACCATTTGCTCTTTTGGAGGAGACTCACAGGACATCAGCGCTTAACGATGGCAGCACACGTAATTTCTTCCAGCCTGGAAGCCTCTAAAGGGAGAAATATTCACAAATTAAATGCAATGAATCATACCTGTGATGAGAAAATACGCTGAAGTTTACGGCGATTAAAGCTCAGCTCCACTGACACAAACCATTAAAATTCCAGGTGCACAAACACATTGCATCTTTCACCCTCTGTGCTCGAAGCTGGTAGACGTCATTTATGGAGAGATTATGATATTATTATGCATTTAAGACAGAATGAAACCACTTTGAGACGCAGCATCTTTATTAGCAAATCCACTGGGGGCAGAGATCAGCCTGTCTCAGCTATCATTCAAATACTGTTATTTACCCCATGTGCACAGTTCACACACACACACACACACACACACACGGTCGGTCGGTCATCTTCACCTCTCCTGCTGTTCTCTCTTCTGAACATCCTACATGTTTCTGTTTGTCTCCACATCACGCACAGATAATTCATTGTGTTTTCCACTGATCTTCACTTCAAAAGGCCGACTGGTGGAGCTGCACCTTGAACTTGAGCTCCTCGAGGTAAATGCGAGCAGGTCGTCAAACTCTATCATCAGTGCAGTTTGAAAGAGGCACCGGTGAATCTCATCTCAGGATATCATCGGTCAGCGCTATGGGCCAAAGGACAAAAGACGGTTTTAGTGTGATAATTTGAATTTTAAGATGCATCTGGGTTAGTTTCAGATACTCTCTGGAAACTCTCCACAGTTTTCACAAGCTCATCTGGAGAGAGAGAGAAAATAAAGACTAACAGTGTTAAACGTGCAGAAAGCAACAACTGGGTGTCTTCTCAACAGAAAAATGAAATATTCACATTCATTTAGTTTTTAATACGCTTGGATCAACCCAAATGGAAAGTCAAACAGCTGCAGAGGTTTTGATTCGGGTCTTCTCAAAGAAAAGCACTAGTTTGGTTTCTCGTGGCCTCCTCCGGGTGTTTGAAGTCGAGTGCAGCCGACGCCAACCAGTACTGTGTTTCTACTGATGTTCGATCACAAGCTCCGCTGACCAACCAGAGACAGACTTCAGTGAGGGTTCTTACCCCGAGGACAAACTTGCTTTCAGAAGGGTTTTAAAAAAAACACAGTAAAAAACCTTTTTTTGAAGTGAGAAACATTCAGATGTTTTAGATGTTAGTACTAGCCTGCTTCCCTCACTCGTCCTCCTCCACCCCCCACACCCCCACCCTCGCCTCTGCTCAGAATCGTTCACAGCTCCATTTTGAGAAAATAGTAGGTGTAAAAATGACCTTTTTTTTTTTTCATTTCGTATCCCGCCCCCCTTGAGGATGTGTTTTATACAGTGAGGACTGAGGCGTGGGCTGCGGGATCACAGTCGCCCTTCATCCTCTCCAGTCCGGTTCCGGAAGTTTGGTTTGACCTTAGATTTCCAGCCCACTGTGGTTTGATGCAAAGATATTGGCCCTTTCTCTGTTCGACAGGTCATCCTGTTTGATAAAGGTACATCAACACTGTTGGAGTTCCTGGCTGACTCCTAACCAGGTTTTAATTTGTACTCATCCATAATTCAGAAGGCAACCAAGTGCCATGTTGCCGGTTTAAAGCTCTATTTGCTGTATCTTTTCCTCTCAGTTAAATTTCACAATTCACCACAGTGTCTGAGACTCATAGGGGGTCATAGTGCCTGGGCTTAGAGTGTCTGGTCTCAGAGTGCAGGTGCCGTGTCTGGACTGCTTTATATACTTACAAATACACATCACAGAGTCCAAAAATCTAAGATGAGACAGCCGGTCTTCAAGTCAAGCTGTGTTTAATTGCTCACAGGTCATAAACACTTGAGTTACCCCAGGGTAGACTGAATGTCATGATCTGAGCGTGCAGTTATATACAGTATTTGAGGGTTTGGGAGGATTCCTCCACCATGGGACCTCCTTCTTGTAATAGGACAATCAAGGTCCTTCCACGGTTGGATGACTGGTCGTAGGGTGACTGGTCATTGGGTGACTGGTCATAGGGTGACTGGTCATAGGGTGACTGGTCATAGGGTGACTGGTCATAGGGTGACTGGTCATAGGGTGACTGGTCATAGGGTGACTGGTCATAGGGTGACTGCTCCCTCACGCTGCATCATGTTCAGTAGTGTGATTACTGACACATTTATATAAGATAAATAACGTTGAACCTTATGAATTTATACATTTTCTCATCATCTTCTGGATGACAGTGAGCCCCCCCTTCCATCACCTGCTTATAGAGATTAAAATAACGAAAGCTTTTCCTTCTGCAGGTCACACTGCTCAGCAGTACGTTCATCCTCACACTTGACAACATGATATCAGTATTGAACGCATGAAACACATTAAATTCATTCCATCTTTCCACACGCTGAGATGAACAACGATGAAGCAGTTTTCAGGGCAGGTTCAGGATCCAATGTGAGGAGTCTCGAGACGCAGCTTCTGGCAAAACGGCTTCTTTCCTGTAATTAAAGTCACTTATCAACTCTTATCACTTATCAGGACTCTACACAGCAGTCCTGTCTGTGTATTTCTCTCTGACGTTTCTTTTCATGTTTTGATTAGAACCTCATCTGATTCACAGTCATTCTACCGTACATTGTCATGTGCACTTTCTATTTTCCCAAACTGTCGCCAGCAGCCCCGGAGAGTAATAGGTAGTTTGTTCATGTTTTGTTTATTTCCATATCCTGTAAATAATGTACTACCTGTGAGAGAGACAGATCCCATCTCAGAAAAACATTATTGACATGAGACTGATAATTATCTTCTACAAACGTAAATAAATGAATGATTTTTCATAAATTTGGCCCTTGCAATGATCATAACAGCCTCTTCAGGGTGACTTTCTGTAGTTCAGTCACCGTCTGTTCCTCCAGCTCTTGTCTTTCTCGCCCTCCGTTTGCAGTCACACTGCCTCGTCCCCATCACCGCGGGGCCGCTGGGCCCGCTGGCGCAAACAAAGGACGAGTGCTCACCACTGACTGCAAGTCCATCAGTCTGCGTCAGAGTAATTGAATTTCATAAAGATAATGAGAGGGCTCTGTTATGAAGCCGTCCAACGTGTGATGGCTGAGTATTATTCATTTGACAAAACAGTCATGGACATGAAAGAGCACAAATCTAAGCGCCACCTAACTAAGATTGATGTGACTTTCATATCTGACAAACGATAAAGAGCAGAGCACTGAGTCTACTGCATCATTCGTCTTGAAATCTAATAGGAAGCGGAACTTGCCAGTGGCTTACCAGGTTGATTGATCTGGTAATGGAGGGACAATTGATGCTCCACTCTGGCTTTCTAATGATTTGTTCCCGTTTGAAAGGGAGCTATGCTTAAAAACCACCATTTGATAGCACTAACGTGAGCCTATACCCTGCAGGCACTGTCACTGTGACTATTGATCTAAGTATAAATAAAACAGAACATTGTGAACGCCACTGCAGGATACAACACCTCCCTCCCATTTGTTGCAAATGCAGGTCCACGTTATTCCCAATGACCAACATGTCCACTTTATGTTCTGCAGAATCAGATGCTTCAAGTGAAGCATCTGCTCAATAGAAAAGCATCTAATTAGCGGTTAGATGAGCCGAGCTTTGACCTGAGAAGCTCCCTCAGAAGGGCAGATAATCCCTGTTGATGCAGTTGGAGGAGAAATCGATCCACGTAGACATTTAAGCTTTGCTCAGTGTGGATGCTATCGACCCAGTGTGTCCATTTCCCCTCTGCACAGCAACTCCAGATACTTCAAGTGTAGATAATCACAACAAAGACTTGACAGACAGAGGTCTTCAAAGACAGAGGTCCAAATAAAGTGCCAATGAAAAACTCTTCTGACAAACTGACAGATTATCCCACTCCAAAATGAAGAGAGATGAGCAGCCAACTGACATCAGAAATCTCTGGATACTGTAAGAAAGTAGAGAAAAATTAAGTGAAATTAGCCATTACCCACTAATGCCACAGACCATCTTAATGAAATTTGTACATCTGGATTATAAACTTGTGCTTTAATGGACGTTCTTAAGAGTGCCGCATTGAGTTGCTTGGTGCACTTTTATTTTCGATGTTTATCAGTGATTTACCTTTAATTTTAAACCATGCTTCCACGGCACAAATGACTCAACCAACCAGCATCAACAGGAGGATGCTGGTCATCTAGAAAATATTTTAAATAGTTGCACTGATAAAAGAATGGGTGAACATAAATCAATTACTGCTTAGCAACGAAAAAAACAAACAGAATGCACAGTATGAATCTCTAAGCATGAAAGGAGACTAGTGCCAAAACTGCAGTTAGATAATAAAGAAATAGAGCAGCTGTCACAAGTCAACAAAATGTCTTGGACAAATCAGACAGATGAAATGTTGAGGAAAATGAGTATGACTGCAATTAGTCTGTGTAGGAAATATCTGTCAGGATGCTTAATTTAACAATAAATGTAAGACTTAGTACCCAGCTTGACTACTGCACGTTGTGTGCATAGTGCAGAGCTGCACCTATAAAACACACAATAGTGAAATACATAAATGGTATTAGTAGGTTCTCTTGTTAATAATATTAACAATAAAAAGTCTTGTTAGTTTGTGTAATGACTTGATTATTCCACACACCAGTCATGTCAGTCAGAGATGAGAGTACTTTTCTTTTTGAACCCTGTGTAATGTCATTATGTGCTCCTCCTTTCCTGTAGGTGGCAGCTGTGGGACAGAGTGGATGCCATGCTCAGAGCAACCAGTTTAATTGAGAACTGATATATTATTCTTGGTATGTTTTGCTTATGTTATATGTTGCATGAAAGGATTCTTGGGTGTTTCGCAATTTGCATGTTTTGACCTCAGGAAGAACAGCAGTCGGTCTGTGTATGAGACTGCTGATTGTGGATCAGTCAATAAATCAAATCAAAGAAGCTGCTCATTCCTCATGAAATGTCTGGGTTGAAGGACAGTAGTTCACTATTATTAATGAAACTGTAAAATGGCAGAGGAGGAAAGATGATTTTCTTCCATGATAAATCAAGAATTTCTGATTCTGATATGGTCCATTCTTATACAGCAGCTTTTTATCAATAAAAGCACTTTACAATGTTGCCTTCACAGTTTCGGGCCGTCGCTAATAACGTTAATGTATGAAATTTGATTAAAAAATAAAGCTGGAGACAAATGTATGATTAAATTACAGCCTATCCTAGTTAGTTCGTTAGTTCTTTGCATGTTTTTCTTGTGCACAACATCCTCCTTTGCTACTTTCCCTCCACAGTCGGTTTGAATTTGCAGCAGTAAGTGGAATGATGTGTTTGTTTGCTCATTCCTTTCATTCATCATCTTCTGCTCGTTCCGGTTAGGGGTCATGGTTGTGGTGGATCCCAACTGTCAGCGGGCGAATGGAACGGCAGTTCATCACAGGGCAACACGAGTGACAGACAACCGCGTTCACATTCACACCTACGGGCAATGACCAATCAACCTTAACATGCTTTTGGAGTTGGGAGGAATCCTGAGTACCCGGAGAGAGCCCACTGGGAGAACATGCAAACTCTATACAGACAGACCCAGGCCTGGAATCCAACCAGGGCCCAGTTCAGTGCTAACCACTGTTTGATTTAACAGACAACGTGAGCAAAGAATTCAAGTGCTGTGATTTTTTCGGGGGCAGTATTTTTGTCATAATTTTGCATCTGGATGAATTGTAATCACACTCTCATGTTGAAGGTCCTGATAGATTTAATTACCAAGACGACTGATAGTTTGTCACAGCCGCTGTGCTTGGAGCCCGAAGCAGAGTGACAGCATATGGTGGATTTAATTAAAGTGAAACATTTGATTTGACAGTTTGGGTCTGGTGCTCACTCCCACAGACCAACTCTGCCTTTGGGATTCACTCCATCATCGCTCACCGAGATGATTCGCACGCTCTCTGCCCACCTGAGCAGCACTTTCATGCTCCCACACTGAGCCACATTCGCTGAGTTTGCACAGAAAATAGACACACGTTTTGTTTGAATGCGTGATTTATATTCTGCAGACAAACAAAATTTGATTTGCGGTTTCAAGATTCAGGCACTGAGATTCCGCCAAGGAGCTTATTTCTCGGATCTCCCAGATCAATGAGTGACTTTGGAGGCGTGTTTGTACAGTCGCTGCTCAGTCATTTTTCCTCGGCTCTGCGTGGCTGTGAGCTCCTGTAATGGATTAGAACACTAAACTGATGAAGAAGCATTTATTGGCTTATAGGGGCAAATCACTTTTTTTAGCCAGCTCTTAGAATCCTGACTCCTGTCTGTAATGGATGAGCAGAATAGCTTGTCTCAAATTGGCAAATGTAAATCCAGTAAATATATTCTGAAAGTGATACCGAGAGGCTTTGTCTGCTATGTCTGCCTTTGTGCAAATTCATCTGAAATGACTGAACCCTGCTGGTAGTGGATGTTAACCTTTTACTTACCGAGGAGAGTTTTGCTTTTACCTGTCCACACTCATTGTGTCCAGGCACTTTAATAGAACGCAGAGTTTTATGATAGACTAAGATACAAATGACATTTATGGTTTATTAGCTTTTTGTTTACATGTTTTGTCTGCAGGGAAAAGGAGCTCACACAGCGAGCATACAGTATATATCATATCATGTCTATGTTGTATTTAAATGTATACTATTGTGATTGTGACCCTTCAACATGATGATCCGACCGCGTCCAAAAACTGTGTGTGTCTTTGTTTTCCAGTGTTCAAACCAGGAAGATCCATCACCTGCAGTTTCTATTGCAGTGTGATAGCAGAAACACGTAAAAACGGATACAAGCATTAAATAGCTCTCATTCACTGGGGATGAAACTGTCCTTATGGCGTTTTGTCAGCAGTGAAATTTGTGAAGCTCATGTTAACTGGGAAGAACTGTGGCTCGTCTCTGACCCCAGTTTGACATCCAGTACAGATAAGAATCAAACATAACATACATCATGTGACAAAGATGTCTTCTTGATGGATGGATGCAACCTCTCACACATTACGTCCACATAATCACCTCTCTTCATTGCATAGTAATATTATATTTTGTTATATATATGATATTATACATTTTATATCTGTACACACACACGTATCAACTGAAAAATGAGCAGATGTGTCTGTGTTTATTTTACTTATTTATGAGACAAATCAAACTTTGAAGTTTGACTTTTTGTTTTGGATTTGATGATTCAGTATGCAGTTGTTTAATATGTGTGAGACAATTTGATTATTTGCTGTGAGTCCCGATTGTGATGGTGACCAGGACGTGAAACGGGTCGACCACTAACGTGCTGATTTTATCAATATGTCCGCTCTAACGGGTTGAGGATGGAAAAGAGCACGGTCAGGTTAAAACACACACTTTTGCCGTGTTGTATGCATGACAGCCGGCTCTCTTCTGCAAGAGTCGTGTGCAAAAACGATGTGAAGGGGTTTGTATTGCCGATAATGGGCAGCTGCTTTGTTACAGACATGAAAGGGTGATTTGTGCATTGATATCAGACATAGAACTCTGAGTCATCTCAGATGGCAATTTTAAACAAACCGGGATGACATCACACACAACAAAAACACGAGTGATGATGGCAGACTGCTCTTTTCTTAATGATTCATATCAATCTAGGACAGAAAAATAATACCAACTCACAATAACAAACTCTATGTCCTTCGATGCTGGACATGAGGAATAACCCTTTAATCAAAAAAACCCTTTAATCACCTGTGGTTAAATGTTGTCGAAGAAGTTAGAATCCAGGAATCCAGTTTGGATAACTGATCTGATCACTGTTTTTGTGTTTATGTCCTACATACAATGCAACATACAATATTACATATACATACAATACATGTTTGACTGGATACTCTGAGTTTGACTGGCAGAAACACAAGCAGTCTATTTTTCTGGAGAGGTGAAGAATGATTTTCCGTCTGTCTGATTGACAGCATATGTCTGATACGTACACTCGTATGATATACTGTTGTGATTTACTGCAATAACACAGTAATAGTTTATGGGCAGCATGGGGGCATTAGCGTTTCTGCACACAAAGGAAACAGACAACGAGTTTAAAGATATTGTTATTTAAAGATGTTCTGCCAATAGCACTTCCTGATCAGCGACTTAGTGCAACTCACCAGCGGTTCCTTAGCTGGTGATTGGCTGATGGCGCTGGAGGATTCAGATGCAGTTTGGACTGCAGGTGGCTCAGAGTTTGGGTCAAAAGTTCTGGTAACGATCTGACAAAAACTGTTATTGTTTTCTGGAGAGGACTGATAAGTTGACTGATACATTCAGGATCCTCTGAAACAAGAATGTAAAACTAGTAAAAACTGAAAACATGGTGTTGGTGTTTGTAGTCTTCAGAAACCGAAGGTGTGAAAACTCTCGGCACCAATACTTCAGCGTAAGAGGCACAGGTTGATTACGAATGAGAAGAAAACGACAACTAGGTTGAACGAGCGTGCGGCACAAACTTCACAGAATATAGAATTCTGTAGGAGCAAGGTTACAGAACTCTGGTAAACAGAAAAATGAATGCTCAGAAATGCTCCTTGGACAAAAAGAAGTGAATGCTCTTGCCCAAAAGGAAAGAAATGTTTGATTGAGAAATGGAAGGAAAATAGGGTGCTGTTCCCTTTTTACCGTGGGAAGAGGTGCTTTTGTATGACTCATCAACCTCAAATAACAAGTTAGAGGAGGAGATTCTAGTTGTAATTTACGACTGGCGGGCTCGGTGCCTGTACCAGCCCCCAGAAGACACAGGTCTGTGCTCTGGAGCCAGCGATCAATCTTTTGTGTTGACGTTCACCAAACACCATGACCCAATGTGTGAACTCTACTGGCACAGAATGTATCATGAGGTTAACGACTAGGTACCCTAGTATAACTAACTAAACATCATTACTGAACAGAATCGGGATCGATAAGAAGGTTACATATTAAATGGTGCAGTTATACTACAATGAATCATACTAGAAGTATGAATATCAAGAAAGACGTATCAGCTATCAACTGCTCC